>CM028759.1:22834470-22945723 GCA_016801395.1 Leptodermis oblonga | reverse complement strand
GGAAGGTATTATTGGGCCAAGATGGAGAGTACATTTCAGAGGATGATGAAGAGGAACCACATGTTGACCCTATAAAGGAGTTGACTGACAGCACTCCGTCAGAACCTGTGGAGCAGTTCAAATTTCTTGAAGAAGATCCATCTCAGAACTTGGTTACTCGCACTCTGACTGCTGTCCCGGAAACGTCCCAAAGGACAAACATCTTCCATGCCCGCACAAAGGTAAATGGAAAGTTATGTGTTCTGATTATTGATGGAGGGAGTTGTACTAATGTTGCTAGTGAGTATATGGTTGATAAGCTGCGCCTCCCTGTCATCAATCATCCACGTCCTTATCGGCTTCAATGGCTCGACAGCTCAGACGGCTACAGAGTCAGGTAAGCGTACCATACGCTATCGGTAAGTTCGAATCCACGGTTTTATGTGATGTTCTGCCAATGGAGGCTTGTCACATTCTACTCGGACGACCATGGCTCTTTGACCTGAAGGCAACACATGATGGGGTCGCCAACACTTACTCGGTCTGCCAGGAGGGCAAGATCCACACATTCCTACCCATGCCACCGGCTGAAGTGCGATCAGAAGCTGTTCGTATGAAGGAGTCACTCGCAAATTGGGAAGCTGAAAGGCGCCAAGCGAAGGGTAAGGGGAAAGAAATTGTTGTAAAGGGTAGTAAGGCAAACTCTGATATGCCTGATCAGGACAAAGTTAGGAGTAGTTGTTTTGCAACGAGAGGAGAGATAGGTCAAGTGTTAGACAGCAATGATGATGTATTTGTTTTAGTCTGTAAGGATAACTGTGCTAACCCTGACGATATCCCTCGGGATATCCCTACAGAAGTCAATTCTTTGTTGCAGGAATTTGCTGATGTCTTTCCAGACGAGTTGCCACAGGGTCTGCCGCCACTTCGAGGTATTGAACATCAGATTGACTTCATCCCTGGTGCGCCCATACCAAATCGCCCTGCATACAAGGCAAATCCTGAGGAAACTAACGAGTTGCAGGCGCAAATTGAGAAGCTATTGGCGCATGGTCAGGTAAGGGAATCTCTAAGTCCTTGTGCTGTACCTGTTATTCTAGTCCCTAAGAAAGAAGGTACATGGAGAATGTGTATGGATTGTAGAGCAGTAAATAAGATAACAATTAAGTATAGGCACCCTATCCCTAGGCTTGATGACATGTTAGAAGATTTGCATGGTTCTACTGTTTATACACAAATAGATCTCACACAGGGCTATCATCAAATTCGCATGAGGGAGGGGGATGAATGGAAAACTGCTTTTAAAACTAAATTTGGTTTATATGAGTGGTTAGTCATGCCCTTTGGACTCACAAATGCACCTAGTACTTTCATGAGGTTAATGAATCATGCGCTTCGAAAGTTTATAGGTAAATTTGTTGTTGTGTATTTTGATGATATCTTGATCTATTCCAGGGATTATGATTCGCATGTTGAACATCTTCGTTTGGTTTTAATTGAATTACGTGCTAATCAGTTATATGCCAAGATGCAAAAGTGTACCTTTTGTGTTTCGGAAGTTGTTTTTCTTGGTTTTGTAGTCTCTGCAGGTGGTGTCAAAGTTGATGATGCCAAGGTGAAGGCCATTAGGGATTGGCCGCAGCCAACATCGGCCGCCCAAGTTCGGTCATTCCATGGCTTGGCTGGATTCTACAGGCGGTTTGTAAAAGATTTCTCCACTAAAGCCGCGCCCCTCAATGATCTCTGCAAGAAAAACGCACCATTTGTGTGGGGGCCAGCTCAGAAAAAGCTTTTACTACTTTAAAGCATGATCTCACTCATGCACCTGTTTTAGCATTACCTGATTTTGATAAAGTGTTTGAACTAATGTGTGATGCATCAGGTGTTGGAATTGGCGCAGTGTTAATGCAGGAGAAGAAGCCTATCGCCTTTTTCAGTGAGAAACTAAAAGGGGCTGCCTTAAATTATCCTACATATGATAAGGAGCTCTATGCTGTTATCCGTGCTTTTGAAACGTGGTCACATTATTTGATGTCTAAGGAATTTGTTGTTCATAGTGATCATGAGTCTCTTAAGCATTTAAAAGGGCAAAATAAGTTAAATAGACGTCATGCAAAGTGGGTTAATTTCATTGAGTCTTTTCCTTATATTATCAAGTATAAGAAAGGTAAGGATAATTTAGTTGCTGACGCTCTATCTCGCAGGTATGAAATGCTGACAATTCTTGATCATACATTGTTAGGTTTCGCATACCTCAAGGATTTGTATGCTTTTGATGTTGATTTTGCTGATGTGTATAAAGCATGTGAATCTGGTGCATTCCAAAAGTACTTTAGACAGGATGGTTTTCTGTTTAGGGAAAATAGGTTATGCATCCCTCGTAGTTCCACTAGGGAATTACTGGTTCGTGAAGCTCATAGTGGGGGGCTTATGGGTCATTTTGGTGTGCATAAAACTCTTGAACTGTTGCATGAACACTTTTATTGGCCACATATGCGCAAAGATGTACAGAATGTTTGCTCTCGATGCATTAATTGTTTGCAAGCTAAATCTACTTCTAAGCCCCATGGACTTTACACGATATTGCCTATCCCTTCTGTGCCTTGGACTGACATTTCTATGGATTTTATTCTAGGGCTTCCGAGGACGCAGAAAGGTAATGATTCTTTATTTGTCGTTGTTGATCGGTTTTCTAAAATGGCACATTTTATTCCTTGCAGAAAATCAGATGATGCCAGACATGTAGTTGAGCTGTTCTTTCAAGGCATTGTGCGGCTACATGGAATTCCGAGAACCATATTCTCAGATCGCGACGTCAAATTCTTGAGTTATTTTTGGAAGACTTTGTGATGTGGACGGTTGTACACATGCGGATAATGTTGCCAAGGACCTTGTGATTAAGCGGCGAGCTCGTATAAGACTCTAACTTACCTTCGAAATCAGCTTAAACAAAAAGACCTAATCTAGTTGTTTTTGTTTTAGATTCGAACCAAGTGTAAGAAAAGAGTTTTGAACATACGAATAATTAGGTAGAGCAAATAACCTAATTAGCTAAGCTCATGCAATTATGTAAACTACGACATGCAAATACATAAAGCAATAAAAGGAGGTATCTCAAACACTAAGTTTTTGATCTGAAATACTCTGAATATTATTATGCATGGCTGCCCTATTTATAGATGTAGGGTGCCCGAAAATAAGAAAGAAAATAAGGAAAAGAATTGGAAATTAACCAAGAGGTTAATTTCCTTTACCAAATCCGGAAAGAAGTAGACTTTGGTAAGAAAAAGATAAGTAAATTTCGTTCACCCCTTTTTGTTAAGAGGCATCCGAAATTACACTTAAAAACAATAAGGAAAGAATAAAAATCCTACTCCCAAAAAGAGATCAAGAAGGAACCCTTTTTGGAAACTAACTAAAAGAGTAAAAAGAACACTTAAGTGACTTAAAAGTCCCTAACTAATTAAAACCGTGTGGGCTTCCTTTGTGGGCTGTCCATGCGGCTTTCTTGCTTCTTTGGGCTGGCCGAAAACTTGTGGGCTGGTCCATGAGTTTTGGGTTGGCCCAAATTGTAGGGAACTTTATTAATTGTTTCTTTAAAGCCCAAGAACCTTTCGGCATCTTCAAGACTTCAAGAAACAGCCTTCTTCTTTAATGTGAAGTGCTGAATTGCGCCTCTACTTCAAAGATTGTTAGAAGAGTTGCAATTTGAACATTTCCTCCATTTTCCTCCAAGGCGTGAGCTTCCATTTGGCGTCCATCTTTCTGACTCATAATGTGTGCTGTTTTAGCTCTGGATATCCTCATCACTTTGTGGTCCCGCCTCGGCACAAAACTGTTGTTTTCGACTACAAGTCATCCACAGACGGATGGTCAGACGGAAGTCACCAACCGAACCGTTGGCAACCTACTCAGAGCTTTGATTCAGAAGAACCTCAAGCATTGGGAAGACATCTTGTCGGTTGCAGAGTTTGCCTACAACCGAACCAAGCATTCATCAACAGGGTTCTGTCCATTTTAAGTTGCTTACGGCTTTACTCCCTTAACGGTGATGGATCTCATTCCTTTGCCGCCCAAAGAACAAGTCAGTCCAGACGGTGCGAAGAAAGCTGAAGCAGTGCAACGCATACATGCTAAAGTTCGACCTAATCTGGAGAAGACTTATGCCAAAGCCGCCGCCAATGCAAACCAACGGCGCAAGGCTGTGAATTTCGAACCAGGTGACTGGGTTTGGGTTCACATGAGGAAGGAACGATTCCCTGCAGCAAGAAGGACCAAACTCCATCCAAGGGGCGATGGACCTTTTCAGATCGTTTCCAAGATTGGGCCTAACGCCTACAAACTCGACTTACCAGGTGAGTATGGTGTTAGTTCTTCCTTTAATGTTGCTGACTTGTCTCCTTTTGTTGATGACCAGGTTGCTGATTTGAGAACAAATCCTTTTCAACCGGGAGGGGATGATGAGGGCATCCAAAGTCAACAACATGCAACAAGTCAAACTACAAGTGATTCCGGAGAAGCTGAGGAGGAGGTTCGAGTTCTACATCGAGGCCCAACAATGCTTCAGGATCCAAGCCCATATCAGAGAGATCCACTTGTAGACATCACTGGGCCCATGACCAGAAGCAGAGCGAAGAAGGTACGAGAAGCTCTTAACAACCTTGTTCAAGCTTGCCATCAAGATGCCCAGCTGATTGTAGAAGCTCACGCCTTGGAGCAAAATGGAGGAAATGTGCAATTTGCAACTCTTCTAACTATCTTGGAAGGAGAGGCGCAAATCATCCAGCATTAATCAAGAAGAAGGCTGTTTCTTGAAGTCTTGAAGATGCCGGAAGGTTCTTGGACTTAAAAGAAACAAATTAATAAAGTTCCCTACAAATTGGGCCGACCCAAAAACTCATGGACCAGCCCACAAGTTTTCAGCCAGCCCAAGTGGAAGCATGAAGCCGCACGGCCCAATCCAAGGAGAGAAGCCCACACGGCCAATCAAGGAAAAAGCCCACACGGTTTTAGGGAATTAGTTTTCAGAATTTTAATTAAGTCTTTTAGTTAATTTCCAAAAAGGGTTTTCCTTATTCTTTTTGGAAGTAGGATTTTTATTCTTTTCCTTATTTTTTTGTTATAATTTCGGCTGCCACAACAATAAGGTAAATCCGAAATTATCTTTCCTTTTCTTACCACTCTCCTACTTCTTTCAGGGTTGGTAATTGTACAAGGAATTAACCTCTTGGTTAAATTCCAATTCTAATTCTTTTCCTTTTCTTTTTCTACTGATTTTCGGCCATCCTTACTCCTATTTAAAGGGGCCGAAACTTCAATAAAATTTAGAGTATTTCAGATCAAAAACTTAGTGTTTGAGATACCTCCTTTTATTGCTTTATGTATTTGCATGTTGTAGTTTACATAATTGCATGAAACTTAGCCTTTTAGGTTCTTGCTCTACCTAATTGTTCGCATGTTTCACACCTCTTTTCTTGCACTTGGTTCGAATTGTTAAACAAACTGGTCAGGATAGTTTATCCCTTGTTTTATCAATTTGAACGTAAGTTAAAGGTTTTTAGAGCTTGTCACTTAATCACAAGGTCCTTGGCAACATTATCCGCATGTGTACAACCGTCCACATCATAAAGGAACTAGGTTTTGGAAGTTGCTGAATTTGTCTGCCATATGGATATGGTTATGGACGAAATTCACAGTTAAAATAGGTAGGAAATAAATATAAATCCTATCCAAAAAAGGAGATCAAGAAGGGATCCTTTTTGGGAACTAATAAACTAAGGGCAAAATGGGGAACATGCACAAACCCTTATTTTCCCCCAAACCCTAAACCTTACTTTCGCAAACCCTAATGGACTAGGCCTTGCGTGTGGGCTTCTTGATGGGCTGGCCAACTTGATGATGTGGAATGGACTCCATGGATTGGGTCTGCCCAATTGTTGATGGCGCATGATGGAATGGTGTAGGGAGCTTCCGGAATCTTCTGGAATCTCCCAGAATCATTTCGGAATAAAGATTTTCAAGATTTTCAAGATCAAGAAGGGATCCTTTTTTGGAACTAATAAACTAAGGGCAAAATAGGGAACATGCACAAACCCTTATTTTCCCCCAAACCCTAAACCTTACTTTCGCAAACCCTAATGGACTAGGCCTTGCGTGTGGGCTTCTTTATGGGCTGGCCGACTTGATGATGTGGAATGGACTCCATGGATTGGGTCGGCCCAATTGTTGATGGCGCATGATGGAATGGTGTAGGGAGCTTCCGGAATCTTCTGGAATCTCCCAGAATCATTTTGGAATCAAGATTTTGAAGATTTTGAAGATTCTTTAAGATTCTGCAAAATATGAAATTCAAGATTTTCAAGAAAATCAAGAACTTCAAGAAATGTCTCTTTAAAGTCTAAGAACTTTCTGGCGTCTTCAAGAACTTCAAGAAACAACCCTTTTCTTTATTGTGGAGAGTTTGGAGATGCATTGTCTTCAAGGATCCTTTACACTCTTCCCGACATTCTTTTCAAGGGCTTTGCCTTCAGGTTGGCTTCGTTGATTCTGACTCATAATGTGTGTTGTTTTAGCCCTGGATGTCCTCATCATTCCCTCCCGGTTGGAAAGGATTCGTCCTCGAATCCAATTTGCTGAAAACAAACAGGAACAAGTCAGTAATATTAATACAAAACATAGATCATACTTACCCGGCAATGAAGTTTGTATGCTATGCCCCTCAATTACGCAACCACGATGAGTGTTGATGTAGGAAGTTCTCATCTCCCTGCGCTTTTGAAGGCGATTTCAAGAACAATGATAATCATCCTTAATTCTTCAAGAACCTCTCAAGAACCTTCTAGACGCTTGCAGGAAACTATCAGGAAGCATCTAAATCTTTTAGATATGCAAAACCTAGCAAAGAATGATCTAAAATTGCTAGAATTTCATACCTGCGAGATAAAGCGTCAGCAACCAAATTATCTTTACCTTTCTTATATTTAATAGTGTAAGGAAAAGTTCCAATAAAATTAACCCATTTAGCATGACGTCTATTTAATTTATTCTGTCCCTTTAAGTCTTTAAGGGACACGTGATCACTGTGAACAACAAATTCCTTGGCCATTAAATAATGTGACCAAGTCTCGAAAGCACGGACCACTGCGTAGAGCTCCTTATCATAAGTTGGATAATTTAAGGCAGCCCCTTTTAACTTCTCACTGAAATAGGCGATTGACTTGCGTTCCTGCATTAAAACTGTGCCAATTCCTATACCTGAAGCATCACACATTAGTTCAAACACTTTATCAAAATCAGGTAATGCTAAAACAGGTGCATGAGTGAGATCATGCTTAAGAACCGTAAAGGCGTTTTCCTGAGCTTGCCCCCACACAAATGGAACATTCTTTTTGCACAAGTCGTTTAGAGGTGCTGCTTTGGTGGAAAAGTCCTTCACAAACCGTCGGTAAAATCCAGCCAACCCGTGGAAAGACCTTACCTGTGCGGCCGAGGTTGGTGTGGGCCACTCCCTAATGGCTTTCACCTTGGTGTCGTCAACTTTGACACCTTCTTTAGAGACTACAAAACCGAGAAAGATAACTTCCGAAACACAGAAAGTACATTTCTTCACATTGGCATACAACTTATTAGCACGCAATTCAATTAACACCATGTGTTCCACATGCGATTTTATATCTCTAGAATAGATCAATATATCATCAAAATAAACCACAACAAATTTCCCTATGAACTTTCTAAGCACATGATTCATTAATCTCATAAAAGTACTAGGTGCATTTGTTAGGCCGAAGGGCATGACTAACCACTCATACAAACCAAATTTAGTTTTAAAAGCAGTTTTCCATTCATCCCCCTCCCTCATGCGAATTTGATGATAGCCCTGTGTAAGATCTATTTTAGTGTAAATTGTTGAGCCATACAAATCTTCTAACATGTCATCAAGCCTAGGGATAGGATGCCTATACTTGATTGTTATCTTATTAACAGCTCGACAATCAACACACATTCTCCATGTACCATCTTTCTTAGGGACAAGAATTACAGGTACAGCACAAGGACTAAGAGATTCCCTTACCTGACCGTTAGCCAAAAGCTTGTCGATCTGCTTTTGCAACTCCTTTGTTTCCTCCGGATTTGCTTTGTAGGCAGGTCGATTTGGAATAGATGCGCCACGTATGAAGTCCATTTGATGTTCAATCCCACGCACAGGCGACAATCCCTGCGGCAGCTCTTCTGGAAAGACATCGTTGAATTCCTGCAACAAACAATCAACTTCTGTAGGGATATCCCGAGGGATATCTTCAGGGTTAGCACAAGTATCTTTACATACTAAAACTAGTACACAACCATTGTTATCTAACACTTGTCCTATTTCCCCGACTGTAGCGAAAAAGCTACTCTTAACTTCTTCCTGTTTAGGCTTATTAGAGTTCGCCTTACTACCCATTACAAGTTCTTTCCCCTTCCCCTTATCCAGGCGCTTTTCAGCTTCCCATTTGGCGATGGCATCCTTCATGTGGATTGCTTCTGAATGCACTTCGTTAGGTGGCATAGGGAGGAACGTGTGGATCTTGCCCGCCTGGCAGACCGAGTAAGTGTTGGCGACCCCATCATGTGTTGCCTTTAGATCAAAGAGCCATGGTCGTCCGAGCAGAATGTGACAAGCCTCCATTGGCAGAACATCACATAAAACAGTGGATTCGAACTTACCGATAGCATATGGTACGCTTACCTGCTTGGTGACTCTGTAGCTATCTGAGCTGTCGAGCCATTGGAGCCGATAAGGACGTGAATGATTGATTATAGGGAGCTTCAGTTTTTCGACCATATATTCGCTGGCCACATTTGTGCAACTCCCTCCATCAATTATCAGAACACACAACTTCCTATTTACCTTAGTCCTGGCATGGAAGATGTTTGTCCGTTGAGACGTATCCTGGACAGCAGCTGTAGTCAAGGTGCGAGTAACTAAGTTCTGATTAGGATCTTCTTCGATGAACTCAAATTGCTCGACCGTTGCAGACGGAGTGCTGTCAGTTAACTCCGACAAGGGATTAACAGGTTGATCTTCTTCATCCTCTTCGGAAATGTACTCACCATCTTGCCCCAATAAGACCTTCCGGATGTTAGGGCAATCGCGCATGTAGTGGCCACGGCCTGAGCATTTGTGGCAAGTGACATTGCTGATGGATTGCCGAGGTGTTGATGGCGTTCTGGATTGTGATGAAGACGAGGTGGTGGCGGGGACTATAGCCTTCCTTTCTGATGTAAACGGCTTCTTTGCGGGTGGAGAGTAAACCAGATTCTTTCTCCAAGCCGGTGGGGCGCTGGTAGGCGTCCGGACGGGTGGAACTGTCTTCAGGTATTCCTCCATGACCCGAGCTTTGTGCAACATGTCCGTCAGAGTTGTCGCATTCTGAAGTTCAACAGCTAAAGCTATACCCCTGTTTAGGCCATTAAGAAAACGAGCCATTGAAGCAGCTTCATCTTCCTGTACATTTGTCCTAATTTTGGCCATCTCTAACTTCCTATAATATGCGTCTACAGATAAAGAACCTTGTACAAGAGTATGTAATTTCCTATACAATTCTCTATAATAATAATCAGGAACAAAAGTTCTACGCATAGAAGTAGTCAAATCAACCAAGTTAGAGGCGGAGCACGGGCCCGCATTGGACGCGTATTCCTTCGCTGGTCCATCTCTTGATTCCACCAGACCAGGGCATAGTCCGTGAAATGTACCACTGCGAGTGGGACCTTCTTGTGTTCCGAGATCGCATGAAGCTCAAAGATGCGCTCCATTTTCATCTCCCAGTCTAGATAATCCTCCGGATTCGTACCGCCGGCGAAGGGTGGAACAGTCGTTTTGCATTGACTGAGACCCTCGAAGGGCTTGGCAGCGGCATTGTCATTGGTAGGGGCGTCCTCCTCTGACTTTGTACGCCGTTGTTCCCGCTCGGTACGTAGTTCAACGACCTCCTCGCGAGGGTAGCAAATTGCGCTGAGAGTTGCGCTATTGCAGCCAGTATTTGCTCACTCCCCAAAGGGGCAGAAGCATCTCCTCCTGACATCGGTAATCAGTGAAAATCTGTCTGCTAAGAACAAGGAAAAAGGAGTAGTAACCTTACCCCCTTGTCCCTCAAGTGTATCCCACCTAACAGCTACACACAAACCAGTGTTTCACTTTAGGCTGGCGCCCTTATAGTATGTTCACTCAAGCCTTTTTCCACTCTACCTCCCGGTATTGACAAATGTATAAGGCAAACAGTAATTCACACACAGCAATGATACTTAAGGAAAAAGCACAAATTTTTGAAAAATAGATACTTGGTTCTATTTTAATGTTGAAAAATCTTTTCGCAAACGATATTTGTAATATAGTTCAGATAAGAAGTACACAACAAGAAAATTTGGGGGTGAAGCCCTCAAATTTCAAAAAAGATGGGTGTGCACGATGACAAAATCCAAACTATAATTCAAGAGTAAATGTTCAGGTCGCTTGAAAAGATACAACTAGCAGTTGAAAGCAGGGTAATTCAAGAATTGAATAGAATCAAGAAAATAAGCAGAGTTGAAACAACTTTAGGAAAGTCCTAAAACTAACCAAATAAGAGATCACCCACCCAATAGGTAATCAAAGAAACCAATCCCAGCAAATTATTAATTCTTTCAATATGCAGACAACCCAATTACGAATTTTAAAAACCCCCAAGTGGCGGAAAAATTTCTCAACAGTCCAGTGTAGTGCTGTGGGGAGTAGCGTCGGTAATCGAACACTATCAACTTTGCATGTACACTGAACAAGAAAAAGATTCCCAATGAAGGACAGAGTCCTCTTTGGCCGAAGGGTAGTGCTGTGGGGAGTAGTGTCGGTAATCGAACACTATCAACTTTGCAAGTACACCTCAAGCCGTAGAGAAAACAATCCTTACTCAATAGGTGCCACAAAAAAAAATTACCAATTTGCGATTTTAAGAAAAACCCCAGGGTTAGCAAAGTTTAATTTTGACTCACTAACCAATTCCCAGAGATAATTTCAGCAGCACAAGGACACAAAATCAAGAATTCAATATATTTTCAAGAATTCAAAACAAGGTATCCGAAACTAGTGCATGCAAATCACAATGCGCAGATAAGGTGAGCTGCTTAACATCAGCCGCAAAAACTCACCAACTTTAACAAAATCAGCACAAGAGGGGTAGAAAACAGTCTTAAAAACCCAGCAATTTAGACGCAAAAACAGCAGCACTAGAGTGTCTCTCAAAACCCTAGTGTCGCAAAGCAAAGGCGACTAAAAGATTCAACAAAAACCAAAACCCTAGCTAAGCCCGAAAATCCGAACCCAATTTATTTCTAAAGGCCGAACTTAATTGTGAAATTGCAGCAAGGGATATGAGATTTTTAATGTAAGAAAAATAGCCCCAAAACAGTACAAGCTTTTCGCAAAAAGAAGGTAAATTTAAAACCCTAAGTTGCGTTTTTCAGTACTTTAAAATTTGGTTTAATTTTTCTAAGGAATTTCGATTTTAAGATAGGGTAAACAGTACAAAAAAAACCGAAATTCAGAGCTTGAAAGAAAAAAAAATTTTCCCCCAAGAAGATGCGTTCTAATTCCAAGAATTTCAAGACAAGCAAGACTAACAAGGAAAAGAAAACACCTGATAAAGATTTGGTCGGGTTACTTCGACCTTCTCCAGCCACGAAACCACTTCTAAGCTCTGATACCAATTGATGTGGACGGTTGTACACATGCGGATGAAGTTGCCAAGGAAAGTGCGATTAAGTGGCGTAGCTCGTATAGGCTCTAACTTACCCGAATTTCAAAGAACAAAAATAAACTAACCTAAGCTAATTTACTTAAGAATTTGAACCAAGTAAGAAGGAGTTGAAACATGCGAATTTAATTAGGTAGAGCAATTAACCTAATTAAGCTAAGTTTCATGCAATATATAAATTACAAGCATGCAAAATACATAAAGCAATAAAGGGAGAGTACTCAAACTAATTGTTTTATGATCTGAATACTTCTATTATTAATTTTGTGGATGCCCCTATTTATAGGTATAGGGGTATCCAAATTACAATAGGAAAAGAATAACTGAAAGCAGCGAAAGTGGAAACCAATCAGAATTGGATTTTCCTTACAAACCAAGTCCTAAATGAACAAGGACAATGGTGAACGAATTAAGTCACCTTTATATGATTAGGTGGACGAAATTGTACCCTATTTAGACTAGGAAAACAATTAAAATTGGAAACCAATCAAGAGATTGATTTCTTACAAACCCAAAACCTAAAGGAACTAGGTTTTGGAAGTTGCTGAATTTGTCTGCCATATGGATGTGGTTATGGACGAAATTCACAGTTAAAATAGGTAGGAAATAAATATAAATCCTATCCAAAAAAGGAGATCAAGAAGGGATCCTTTTTGGGAACTAATAAACTAAGGGCAAAATAGGAAACATGCGCAAACCCTTATATTCCCCCAAACCCTAAACCTTACTTTCGCAAACCCTAATGGACTAGGCCTTGCGTGTGGGCTTCTTGATGGGCTGGCCGACTTGATGATGTGGAATGGACTCCATGGATTGGGTCGGCCCAATTGTTGATGGCGCATGATGGAATGGTGTAGGGAGCTTCCGGAATCTTCTGGAATCTCCCAGAATCATTTCGGAATCAAGATTTTCAAGATCAAGAAGGGATCCTTTTTGGGAACTAATAAACAAAGGGCAAAATAGGGAACATGCACAAACCCTTATTTTCCCCCAAACCCTAAACCTTACTTTCGCAAACCCTAATGGACTAGGCCTTGCGTGTGGGCTTCTTGATGGGCTGGCCGACTTGATGATGTGGAATGGACTCCATGGATTGGGTCGGCCCAATTGTTGATGGCGCATGATGGAATGGTGTAGGGAGCTTCCGGAATCTTCTGGAATCTCCCAGAATCATTTCGGAATCAAGATTTTCAAGATCAAGAAGGGATCCTTTTTGGGAACTAATAAACTAAGGGCAAAATAGGGAACATGCACAAACCCTTATTTTCCCCCAAACCCTAAACCTTACTTTCGCAAACCCTAATGGACTAGGCCTTGCGTGTGGGCTTCTTGATGGGCTGGCCGACTTGATGATGTGGAATGGACTCCATGGATTGGGTCGGCCCAATTGTTGATGGCGCATGATGGAATGGTGTAGGGAGCTTCCGGAATCTTCTGGAATCACCATGAATCATTTCGGAATCAAGATTTTCAAGATTCTTCAAGATTCTGCAAAATATGAAATTCAAGATTTTCAAGAAAATCAAGAACTTTAAGAAATGTCTCTTTAAAGTCCAAGAACCTTCCGGCGTCTTCAAGAACTTCAAGAAACAACCCTTTTCTTTATTGTGGAGAGTTTGGAGATGCATTGTCTTCAAGGATCCTTTTGAATAGAATGACTCTCACACTCTTCCCGACATTCTTTTCAAGGGCTTTGCCTTCAGGTTGGCTTCGTTGATTCTGACTCATAATGTGTGTTGTTTTAGCCCTGGATATCCTCATCAACTTGGTTCGAATTGCGTGTTTAATGTAACTTGTTAAATTAGTAGTCTGCCGAATCCAAGGGTAAGGATTCTAGAGTTTTGAGAGCTGCGTCTTGCATACAGACTTTCCTTGGCAATTTTTCGCATTGAGTTCTTGTTTTCACAAGTTGAAATCAAGGGTTCACATCAATTGGTATCAGAGCCTTGGCTGTTTGCTCGACAGGAGGAGGTTGGAGTAACCCGATCAACTCATAAGGTGTTTTCTTTTCCTTAACTCTACTTTAAGTTCTAATTCTTGTGGAAAAGATTGCTCCTTTTTAAGAAATTTTTCTTAAATCCCTTTAATTTTGATTTTTGCTGCTGCTTGTGATCTTTAAAAACCGAAATTAAAAGCACAAAAAGAAAAAGGAAAAAAGAGGCACCCGAACAAAAAAAAAAAAAAAAGAAAGAAGAAAGTCAAAAGAAGTTGAAAAAAGCCTAGTTCGGTTTTTGCTTGCTTTGTTCGGTTTTATGGGCTGTTTTTGCGATATTTATCCCTGTGTTAAGTACTTGTGGTGAGTTTTATGGTTGATGTTAAGCAGCTCATATTTGTTGCAATTGTGATTGGTATGCCTATGCTTGATACATTAGCTTCGAATTCTTGAAAATATATTGGATTCTTGAAATTGTGTCGTAGTACTGCCAAAATTTTCTAAAATTGCTTAAAGGGATAAATTTTTTTCACATGCTTGTGTCTTTGTGGCAAAAATTGAGTAAGAATTGTTTCTCCAAGGTTTAAGGTGTACTTGCAAAGTTGATAGTGTTCGATTACCGACACTACTCCCCACAACACTACACTCCAAAACCGAAGAGGAATCTTTTCTTCATTGGAAATCTTCTTCTCTTTCCTGTGTACTTGCAAAGTTGATAGTGTTCGATTACCGACACTACTCCCCACAGCACTACACTCGAAAATCTGAGGAATTTTTCTGGCACTTGCTCTGGTTGCGTAAAAGACTCTTGTTTTCGGAAAACTTGGCTAATTGGTGGGAATTGGTTTCTTGATTACCTATTGGGAGGGTGATCACATCTTGGGTAGTTTAAGTACTTCCTCATTTGTTTCAAATCTGCTAATTGTTCTTGTTCTTCAATTGAATTGCCCTGCTTCTTTAGCCTTGTTAACCTTTTTGTGCTACCTTATACGTTTACTCTAAGAATATAGCTTGAATTTTGTCTTCGTGCATTGCCATTATCTCTGAACTTTGAGGGCTTCTCCCCGAAAGTTCCTATCGATGCACTTCTTATTTGAGCTATAATACAAAATTTCATTTTTACAAGGTGTTTTTCAAAAATAGAACCAAGCGTCTATTTCGAAATTTTTTTGCTACTTTCCTATATAGTTGTTGTGCTTGTATGATTAACTGTTGCTTGTTACCTTTGCCAAAGTAATCTGTGAAAACTTTCTACAGGACTGAGGTAAAAGGCTGAGTGTTACAGCATACAAGGGCCACCAACCCTAAAGAGCAATACATTGGTTTGTGTGTAGTTCGTTAGGAGGGGCACTAGGGGGACAAGGAGGTAAGGTTACTTTTACTTGTTCTTAGCAGGATCTTTTCTGGTTACCATGTCAGGGAGTAGTTCTCACATAAGTAATGAACAACTCCTGGCTGCTATTGTGAACTTGACCAATCAGTTCAACACTCAGCTCACTGACCTCAGTGGTGAGGTCGCATAACTCAGGGCCACCCAAGCTCATCAACCCTCGGAGATGGAGGAGGACAGTGCAACTCCTCAAGGCGGTTCCAGCAAGCCCTTTAACGGTCTAAGTCAGTTGAAGACATCTGTCCCTTCTTTCGCCGGAGGTACGGACCCTGAAGTATACTTAGACTGGGAGATCAAGATGGAGCGGATCTTTGAGCTTCACTCGGTTCCCGAACACAGGAAGACTCCTCTCGCCGTCGTGAACTTCACCGACTATGCTCTTGTTTGGTGGAATCAGCAGATGGACATGAGACGGAACACCAGGCCCATGCGTGCTCGTGTACACCCTATTAATTGGTTTGATCTCACAACAGAGATACGCAAGACTTTTGTACCTGTTTATTATTTTCGTGCTTTGTATAAGAAATTACACACTCTTGTACAAGGGACTTTAACTGTTGATGAATATTTTAGAAAGTTGGAGATGGCCAAAATTAGGGCTAATGTAATAGAGGATGAGGGTGCTAGTATGGCTCGTTTTCTTAGTGGGCTTAATCGGGGGATAGCTTTGGCAGTTGAATTGCAGAATGCTGCTTCTTTAACTGATATGTTGCATAAAGCCAGGGTGATGGAGGAGTACCTGCAGACTGTTCCCCCTGTTCGAACACCTGCCAGCAATCAATGGAAGAAGACTCTGGCATCGCCATCCTTTCCAGCAAAGAAGCCATTCTACTCAGAGAAGAAAGCTATTCAGCCTGCTCAATCAACTCCTGCTTCTTCAGCTAAGTCACCTTTTACTCCTAAGCCGTCTATCAGTAATATAACTTGCCATAAATGTTCTGGTCGTGGTCACTACATGTGAGATTGCCCTAATGTCCGCAGAGTTATATTGGGACAAGATGGTGAGTATGTTTCCGAAGAAGAAGAAGAGGATAATGATGCTGTCAATCCCTTTTCTGAATTGACTGATAAAACAGTAAGTCTGATACTGAAGCAGATGTTCATCGACCAGAAGACAACACTCACCTGGCGATTGTTACTCGTACTTTGACTACTGCTGTTATCCAGGATACTGATCAAAGGACCACTATCTTCCATACCCGTGCTAAAGTTAATGGAGGTAGGGGTGATAACGAGCCGAGCTGAGCCGAGCTTTGACGTGTTCATTTATTGTTCATTTATTTATCGAGCTTAAAATCTTGTTCATGTTCGTTTATTTATTAATCGAGCCGAGCCGAGCCGAGCTTTGACGTGTTCATTTATTGTTCATTTATTTATCGAGTTTAAAATCTTGTTTGTGTTCGTTTATTTATTAATCGAGCCGAGCCGAGCTTGTTCATGTTCGTTCTCAGCCCTAATGTGTCATGCTCATCTATTTATAAGGAATTTTCCTCCCAAATCTTCTCTCATTTCCGATGTGGGATTGGGTGAAATTTACCTCAAAATTGTGAAATAAAATAAATTTGGCTTTGTGAAGATTCGAACCGTAGTTCCCTTGCTTCTCCTTTTGATGTCTTACCACTACACCAAATTTATTTTCATGTTATATGTATTTTATCATTCTTAAAAATTGTTTTTTCTTATCGAGCTGTTCACGAACGTAATCGAGCCAAGCTCCCTTTTGTTCATTTATTGTTCGTTTATTAATCGAGCCTAAAATTTTGTTCGTGTTTGTTTATTAATAAATAAACGATCTCAAACCGAGCTTTTAACGAGTCGATCCCGAGCTTGTTTGTGAACATTCGTGTTCGTTCTCAGCCCTAAATAGAGGTATTTGTGTTATGATAGTTGATGGCGGAAGTTGCACCAATGTGGCCAGTGAATACATGGTCGAGAAGCTGACACTTCCCACAATCAACCATCCTCATCTGTACCGGCTTCAATGGCTCGACAGCTCGGATGGCTACAGAGTGACTAAGCAGGTTCGGATCACTTTTGCTATTGGTAAGTTCAAAGGACAGGTGACATGCTACATTCTCCCCATGGAGGCATGTCATATTCTGCTAGGACGACCTTGGCTCTTCGACATGAAGGCGACGCATGATGGAGTTGCCAACACCTACTCGATCTATCAACAGGGCAAGATCCATACATTTCTACCACTTTCGCCCCAGGAAGTTCGTGCTGAATCTGTTCGGATGAAGGAAAAGCTCGCCCAGTGGGGTTCAGAAAAGCTGCAAGCTAAGGGAAAGGGTAAAGAAATTGTAAAGAGTAGTAAGGCGAACTCTGATAAGCCTTCAAAAGAAGTTAATACTAGTTTATTTGCTGGTGTAGGAGAAGTTGAGCAAGTGTTAGCTCAGAATAGTTGTGTACTTATTCTTGTTGCTAAAGATCATTGTACTAACCCTGATGACATCCCTAGGGATCTTTCTATGGAAGTCCAATTTCTCTTGCAGGAATATGCAGATGTTTTTCTTGAAGAGTTGCCGGCTGGGTTGCCCCCTCTTCGCGGCATTGAACATCAGATTGATTTTGTACCTGGCTCATCTATTCCTAATCGTCCAGCCTACAAAGCAAATCCTGAGGAAACAAAGGAATTACAGAATCAGGTTGAGAAGTTGCTCGCCAATGGGCAGGTAAAAGAATCTCTAAGTCCTTGTGCGGTACCTGTTATACTTGTTCCTAAGAAATGTGGTACTTGGAGAATGTGTATGGACTGTAGATCTGTTAATAAGATTACCATTAAGTATAGGCATCCTATTCCTAGACTTGATGACATGCTTGAAGATTTGTATGGTTCTACAGTTTACACTAAGATAGATCTCACAAGGCTATCATCAGATTAGAATGAAAGAAGGAGATGAATGGAAAACTGCTTTTAAAACCAAGTTTGGGTTATATGAGTGGTTAGTGATGCCTTTTGGGTTAACAAATGCACCTAGTACTTTTACGCGTTTAATGAATCATGTGCGTAGAAAGTTCATAGGAAAATTTGTTGTTGTCTATTTTGATGATATCTTGATCTATAGTAGAAATAGGACTGAGCATGTTGAGCATATTAAATTGGTGTTGATTGAATTACGTGAACATAAATTGTAAGCCAATGTGAATAAATGTACCTTCTGTGTGGAAGAGGTTGTTTTTCTCAGTTTTATTGTTTCTAAAGATGGTGTTAAGGTTGATGACACCAAGGTAAAGGCTATTCGATAATGGCCTACACCAAGTTTGGCCTCACAGGTAAGATCTTTCCATGGTTTGGCTGGATTTTATAGAACGTTCGTGAAGGATTTTTCTACTAAGGCCGCACCCTTGAACGAGTTGTGCAAGAAAAATGTACCGTTCTTGTGGGGACAAGCCCAAGAAAATGCCTTTACTGTTCTTAAGCATGATCTCACTCATGCACCTATTTTACCATTGTTTGATTTTGATCAAGTTTTTGAACTTATGTGTGATGCTTCAGGTATAGGTATAGGTGCTGTTTTGATGCAGGAAGGTAAACCTATTGCCTATTTCAGTGAGAAGTTGAAGGGAGCTGCCTTGAATTATCCTACTTATGACAAGGAGCTCTATGCTGTGGTAAGGGCACTTGAGACGTGGCAACACTACTTGATGGCCAAGGAGTTCGTTGTGCATTCTGACCACGAGTCCCTTAAACACTTAAAGGGACAAGGTAAGTTAAACAGGCGTCATGCCAAATGGGTTGCTTTCATTGAAACTTTTCCTTACATTATCAAATATAAGAAGGGAAAAGAGAATATGGTGGCTGATGCGCTGTCTCGAAGGTATGGAGCTCTTACTCTACTTGAACATTCTTCATTAGGGTTTTCATATCTCAAAGATTTGTATGCTTCTGATCCTGATTTTTCAACTTTATATGAAGCATGTGAACATGGTGCATTTTAGAAATACTTTAGACATGATGGGTTCTTGTTTAAAGAACATAAGTTATGCATTCCACGTAGTTCATCTAGGGAACTTGATGAGGGCATCCAAAGTCAACCAACAAGTCAAAATCAAGATGCAAGTGATTCCGGAGAAGCTGAGGAGGATGTTCGAGTTCTACATAGAGGTCCTACAATGCTTCAGGATCCAAGTCCGTATCAGAGGGATCCACTTGTAGACATAACTGGGCCAATGACCAGAAGCAGAGCGAAGAAGGTTCGAGATGCACTCAACAACCTTGTTCAAGCTTGCCATCAGGATGCTCAGTTAATTGTAGAAGCCCATGCCTTGGAGGAAAATGGAGGGAATGTGCAAATTGCAAATCTTCTACACATCTTTGAAGAAGAAGTGCAATTCACCAAGTCCAAATAAAGAAGAAGGCTGTTCTTGAAGTCTTGAAGATACCGGAAGGTTCTTGGGCTTTAAAAGAAACAAATCATGAAATTCCCTACACATTGGGCCGACCCAAACTCATGGAAACCAAGTCCACAAGTTCGGCCAGCCCAAGGAGCAATAATAATATTCAGAGTATTTTAGATCAAAAACTTAGTGTTTGAGATACCTCCTTTTATTGCTTTATGTATTTGCATGTCGTAGTTTACATAATTGCATGAACTTAGCTAATTAGGTTATTTGCTCTACCTAATTATTCGCATGTTCAAAACTCTTTCCTTGCACTTGGTTCGAATCTAAAACAAAAACAACTAGATTAGGTCTTTTTGTTTATTCTGATTTCGAAGGTAAGATAGAGTCTTATACGAGCTCGCCGCTTAATCACAAGGTCCTTGGCAACATTATCCGCATGTGTACAACCGTCCACATCAATTGATATCAGAGCTAAGGAGTGGTTTCGTGGCTGGAGGAGATCAACCGATCAAATCCTTTCCAGGTGTTTTCTTTTCCTTATCTTGAATTTTGGATTAGACTTCATCTTCTTGGGGAAAAGTTTTTCTTTCAAGCTTTTAATTTTCGGTTTTGCTGCTGTTTCTCATCTTTTCAAACCGAAAATTTTCTAAATACCCAGACTGCCCTTGCTGTAAAATTCAGAAATTAAATTGGGTTTAGAAAAAAAAAATCGGGTTTTAGAAAAATCGGGTTTCAGAATTTGTGAAGGGTTCGGTTTTGTGCTTCATTAAGGGGTTTCGGTTTTTGGCTTCATTGAGGGTTTCGGTTCAGTCCTCAACCCTGAACCCTACCCTAACCCTAAACCCTAACCCTAAACCCTAAACCCTAACCCTAACCCTAACCCTAAACCTAAACCTAACCCTAACCCTAAACCCATTTCGGTTTTTGGGTTCGGTTTTCTGTTTTGGTTTTGCTATTCGGGTTTTCAGTTTCGGGTTCCATTCTCGGGTTTTCCTACATTCTAAGGGTTTTTGGTTCTTGCTTGGGTTTCTCTATTGCTGGGCTTCTTGCGAATTATTTCTATCCCTCTTGTGCTGTTTTGTTGAGAAATAGTGAGTTTTGCGGTTGATGTTAAGCAGCTCACTTTGTTTGCGCATTGAAAAATTATATGCTCTCGTTGGGATACCTTGTTTTGAATTCTTGAAAATATATTGAATTCTTGGTTTTGTATCCTTGTGCTGCTAAGATAATTCCTAGGAATTGGTTAGTGAGTCAAAAATTGAACTTGCTAGCCCTAGGGTTGTCAATTCTTGAAATCGCATCTTGCTGCAATTTGGTGCTGTTTTCGGTTAATTGAGGGATTAGAAATCGCAAGTTGGGTACTGTTTTGCCTATTAGGAACATTGATAATTTGTGGGAATTGGTTTCTTGATTACCTATTGGGTGGGTGATCTCTTCTTTGGGTAGTTTTAGGACTTTCCTAAAGTTGTTTCAATTCTGCTTATTTTTCTTTGCTTCTATTCAATTTTGAATTGCCCTGCTTTCATATTGCCTAGTTATCTTTTCGTGCTACCTGAACATTAGATCTTTAATTATAGTTTGGATTTTGTCATCGTGCACACTCATCTTTTCTGAAATTTGAGGGCTTATCCCCGAAATTTCCTGTTGTGTACTTCATATCTGAACTATATTACAAATATCGTTTTGCGAAAAGATTTTTCAAAATTAGAACCAAGTGTTGGTTTTAGCGAAAATTTTTGCTTCTTTCTTAAGTGTATTGCTTTTGTGTGATTTGCTGCGTGCCTAATACATTTATCAATACCGGGAGGTTTGAGTGGTAAAAGGCTTGAGTGCACATCTTATACAGGGCGCCACCCTAGAGTGAAACACAGGGTTGTGTGTAGCTATTAGGTGGGAAACACTTGGGGGAAAAAGGGGGTAAGGTTATTTCTCACTTTCCTTATTCTTAGCAGACAGGTTTTCGCTTTCTTATCCAATGTCAGGTGGAGGTGCTCCTAACCCTATAGGAAACGAGCAAATCCTGGCTGCGATTGCGCAACTCTCCGCGCGATTCGCTACTCTCACGGAGGAAGTCGCCGACCTCAGGACTGAACGGGATCAGAGGCGCACAGACTCAGACGACGATGTTGCCGCCCCAGGCACCAACGCCGCAGACCAGCCATTCGCAGGCCTCAGTCAGTGCAAAACTACCGTTCCACCCTTTGCCGGAGGCACAAATCCTGAGGAGTACTTAGACTGGGAGATGAAGATGGAGCGCATCTTTGAGCTTCATGCGATCCCCGAGCACAAGAAGGTCCAGCTCGCAGTTGTACATTTCACAGACTATGCCCTAATCTGGTGGAATCAGCAGCAGGACCAGCGCAGAAATGCACGCCCAATGCGTGCCCGCGCACCGCCTCTCTCTTGGTTTGATTTGACTACTTCTATGCGTAGGACTTTTGTACCGGACTATTATTTTAGAGAATTGTATAGGAAATTACATACTCTTGTACAAGGTTCTATGTCTGTAGATGAGTACTATAGAAAGTTAGAGATGGCAAAAATTAGGGCTAATGTACAAGAAGATGAGCCCGCATCTATGGCTCGTTTTCTTAGTGGTTTAAACAGGGGTATTGCTTTAGCTGTGGAATTGCAGAATGCTACAAAGCTGACA
Organism: Leptodermis oblonga; assembly: GCA_016801395.1. Taxonomy (NCBI): domain Eukaryota; kingdom Viridiplantae; phylum Streptophyta; class Magnoliopsida; order Gentianales; family Rubiaceae; genus Leptodermis; species Leptodermis oblonga. The sequence goes on along the minus strand of CM028759.1, from coordinate 22,923,647 downwards.
GACATGCTGCACAAAGCTCGGGTTATGGAGGAGTATCTGAAGTCCGTTCCACCAGTCCGGACACCTACCAGCACCCCACCAACTTGGCGCAAGAATCCGACCTACTCGCCACCAGCAAGGAGGCCGATCATGTCTGAGCGCAAAGCCCTAGTCCCTGTTGCCGCCACCACCTCTTCTTCATCACAGCAGAAAACGCCATCCACTCCCAGACAGTCGATCAGCAACGTAACTTGCCACAAGTGCTCAGGCCGTGGCCACTACATGAGGGATTGTCCAAATATCCGGAAGGTCTTGTTGGGACAAGATGGTGAGTACATTTCAGAGGAGGATGAAGAAGACCCAACCGTTGACCCTACAAAGGAGTTGACTGACAGCACTCCGTCAGAACCTGTGGAGCAGTTCGAATTTCTTGAAGAAGATCCATCTCAGAACTTGGTTACTCGCACTCTGACTACAGCTGCTGTCCCGGACACATCCCAGCGGACAAACATTTTCCATGCCCGCACCAAGGTAAATGGAAAGTTATGTGTTCTGATTATTGATGGAGGGAGTTGTACTAATGTTGCTAGTGAGTATATGGTTGATAAGCTGCGCCTCCCTATCATCAATCATCCCCGTCCTTATCGGCTTCAATGGCTCGACAGCTCAGACGGCTACAAGTCACCAAGCAGGTAAGCGTACCATACGCTATCGGTAAGTTTGAATCCACGGTTTTATGTGATGTTCTGCCAATGGAGGCTTGTCACATTCTACTCGGACGACCATGGCTCTTTGACCTGAAGGCAACACATGATGGGGTCGCCAACACTTACTCGGTCTGTCAGGAGGGCAAGATCCACACGTTCCTACCAATGCCACCGGCTGAAGTGCGATCAGAAGCTGTTCGCATGAAGGAGTCAATCGCAAACTGGGAAGCTGAAAGGCGCCAAGCGAAGGGTAAAGGGAAAGAACTTGTAAAGGGTAGTAAGGCGAACTCTGATAAGCCTGATCAGGACAAAGTTAGGAATAGTTGTTTCGCAACTAAGGGAGAGATAGGACAAGTGTTAGCCAACAATGATGATGTACTGGTTTTGGTTTGTAAAGATAATTGTGCTGACTCTAACGATGTCCCTCGGGATATCCCGTTAGAAATCTCTTCTTTGTTGCAGGAATTCAATGATGTTTTTCCAGAAGAGTTGCCGCAGGGTCTGCCGCCACTTCGAGGAATTGAACATCAAATTGATTTCATCCCTGGCGCACCACTTCCGAACAGACCTGCCTATAAAGCAAATCCGGAGGAAACAAAGGAGTTGCAACAACAAATAGACAAGCTGCTCGCAAATGGTCAGGTAAGGGAATCTCTAAGTCCTTGTGTTGTACCTGTTATTCTAGTCCCTAAGAAAGAAGGTACATGGAGAATGTGTATGGATTGTAGAGCTGTGAATAAGATAACAATCAAGTATAGGCATCCTATCCCTAGGCTTGATGACATGTTAGAGGATTTGCATGGTTCTACTGTTTATACAAAAATAGATCTAACACAGGGCTATCATCAAATTCGCATGAGGGAGGGGGACGAATGGAAGACTGCTTTTAAAACTAAATTTGGTTTATATGAGTGGTTAGTCATGCCCTTTGGTCTCACAAATGCACCTAGTACTTTCATGAGATTAATGAATCATGTGCTTAGAAAGTTTATAGGTAAATTTGTTGTTGTGTATTTTGATGATATCTTGATCTATTCCAGAGATTATGATTCGCATGTTGAACATCTTTGTTTGGTTTTAATTGAATTACGTGCTAATCAATTATATGCCAAGATGCAAAAGTGTACCTTTTGTGTTTCGGAGGTTGTTTTTCTTGGTTTTGTAGTTTCTGCAGATGGTGTCAAAGTTGATGATGCCAAGGAGAAGGCTATTAGAGATTGGCCGCAGCCAACTTCGGCCGCCCAGGTTCCGTCATTCCATGGATTGGCTGGATTCTACAGGCGGTTTGTAAAAGATTTCTCCACTAAAGCCGCGCCCCTCAATGATCTCTGCAAGAAGAACGCACCTTTTGTGTGGGGGCCAGCTCAGGAAAAAGCTTTTACTGTTTTAAAGCATGATCTCACTCATGCACCTGTTTTAGCATTACCTGATTTTGATAAAGTGTTTGAACTAATGTGTGATGCATCAGGTATTGGAATTGGCGCTGTTCTTATGCAGGAACGAAAGCCTATCGCCTTTTTCAGTGAGAAGCTTAAAGGAGCTGCTTTGAATTATCCTACATATGATAAAGAGCTCTTTGCTGTTGTCCGTGCTTTTGAAACTTGGTTATTTGATGGCTAAGGAATTTGTTGTTCATAGTGATCATGAGTCTCTTAAGCATCTGAAAGGACAGAATAATTTGAATAGACGTCATGCTAAGTGGGTTAACTTTATTGAATCTTTTCCTTATATTATCAAGTATAAGAAAGGTAAGGATAATTTAGTTGAGGTATGAAATTCTGACAATTCTTGATCATACTTTGTTAGGTTTCGCATACCTCAAGGATTTATATGCTTCTGATGTTGATTTTGCTGATTTGTATAAAGCATGTGAATCTGGTGCATTCCAAAAGTTCTTTAGGCAGGATGGTTTTCTGTTTAAGGAAAATAGGTTATGCATTCCTCGTAGTTCCGCTAGGGAATTACTGGTTCGTGAAGCTCATAGTGGGGGTCTTATGGGTCATTTTGGTGTAAATAAAACACTTGAACTGTTGCATGAACACTTTTATTGGCCGCATATGAGAAGGGATGTACAGCATGTTTGCTCTAGATGCATTAATTGTTTGCAAGCTAAATCTACTTCTAAACCCCATGGGCTTTACACGCCTTTACCCATACCTTCTGTACCTTGGACTGACATTTCTATGGATTTCATTTTAGGTCTCCCGAGGACGCAGAAAGGTAATGACTCTTTATTTGTCGTTGTTGATCGTTTCTCTAAAATGGCGCATTTCATTCCTTGCAGGAAATCAGATGATGCCAGACATGTAGCTGAGTTATTCTTTCAAGGTATTGTTCGGCTACATGGAATTCCGAGAACAATTGTGTCAGATCGCGACGTCAAATTTCTGAGTTTCTTTTGGAAGACTTTGTGGTCCCGCCTCGGCACAAAACTGTTGTTTTCGACTACAAGTCATCCACAGACGGATGGTCAGACGGAAGTCACCAACCGAACCGTTGGCAACCTACTCAGAGCATTGATTCAGAAGAACCTCAAGCGTTGGGAAGATATCTTGCCGGTTGCAGAGTTTGCCTACAACCGAACCAAGCACTCCTCAACAGGGTTTTGTCCATTTGAAGTTGCCTACGGCTTTACTCCTTTGACGGTGATGGATCTCATTCCTTTGCCGCCCAAAGAACAGGTCAATCCAGACGGTACGAAGAAAGCTGAAGCAGTGCAACGCATACATGCTAAAGTTCGAGCTAATCTGGAGAAGACATATGCCAAAGCCGCCGCCAATGCAAACCAACGGCGCAAGGCTGTGAACTTTGAACCAGGCGACTGGGTTTGGGTTCACATGAGGAAGGAACGATTCCCTGCAGCGAGAAGGACCAAACTCCATCCAAGGGGCGATGGACCTTTTCAGATCGTGTCCAAGATGGGGCCTAACGCCTACAAACTCGACTTACCAGGTGAGTATGGTGTTAGTTCTTCCTTTAATGTTGCTGACTTGTCTCATTTTGTTGATGAACAGGTTGCTGATTTGAGGACAAATCCTTTTCAACCGGGAGGGGATGATGAGGGCATCCAAAGTCAACCAACAAGTCAAAGTCAAGATGCAAGTGATTCTGGAGAAGCTGAGGAGGATGTTCGAGTTCTACATAGAGGTCCTACAATGCTTCAGGATCCAAGTCCGTATCAGAGGGATCCACTTGTAGACATAACTGGGCCAATGACCAGAAGCAGAGCGAAGAAGGTTCGAGATGCACTCAACAACCTTGTTCAAGCTTGCCATCAGGATGCTCAGTTAATTGTAGAAGCCCATGCCTTGGAGGAAAATGGAGGAAATGTGCAAATTGCAAATCTTCTACACATCTTTGAAGAAGAAGTGCAATTCACCAAGTCCAAATAAAGAAGAAGGCTGTTTCTTGAAGTCTTGAAGATACCGGAAGGTTCTTGGGCTTTAAAAGAAACAAATCATGAAATTCCCTACACATTGGGCCGACCCAAACTCATGGAAACCAAGTCCACAAGTTCGGCCAGCCCAAGGAGCAAGGAAGCCGCACAAGCAGCCCACAAAGGAAGCCCACACGGTTTTCTTAGTTAATTAGGGATTTCTCCTTTTAATTAATTATGTTCTTTTATTCTTTAAGTTAGTTTCCAAAAAGGGTTTCCTTATTCTTTTTGGAAGTAGGAATTTTATTCTTTTCCTTATTCTTTTCCTTGTAATTTCGGCAATCACCAAAGAAAAGGGTGACCGAATTCTTTTTCTTTTTCTTACCAAATTCTACTTCTTTCCGGGTTTGGTAAAGGAAATTAACCTCTTGGTTAATTTCCAATTCTTTTCCTTACTGATTTCTTCCTTATTTTCGGCTGAACCTACACCTATAAATAGGTCAGCCATGCATAATAATATTCAGAGTATTTCAGATCAAAAACTTAGTGTTTGAGATACCTCCTTTTATTGCTTTATGTATTTGCATGTCGTAGTTTACATAATTGCATGAACTTAGCTAATTAGGTTATTTGCTCTACCTAATTATTCGCATGTTCAAAACTCTTTTCTTGCACTTGGTTCGAATCTAAAACAAAAACAACTAGATTAGGTCTTTTTGTTTATTCTGATTTCGAAGGTAAGATAGAGTCTTATACGAGCTCGCCGCTTAATCACAAGGTCCTTGGCAACATTATCCGCATGTGTACAACCGTCCACATCACTAAGTCAACATCTAAACCTCGTAGTCTTTACACGCCTTTGCCTATTCCAACTCTGCCTTGGACTGACATATCTATGGATTTTATTCTAGGTTTGCCGAGGACTCAAAGAGGTAATGACCCACTTTTCATTGTGGTGGACAGGTTTTCTAAGATGGCTCATTTTATTCCTTGTAGGAAAACAGATAATGCTAGACATGTTGCCGATTTATTCTTTCATGGGATAGTTCGACTTCATGGAGTTCCACGCACAATTGTATCTGATAGGGACATTAAGTTCTTGAGTTATTTTTGGAAAACTTTGTGGTCTAGATTAGGAACTAAATTGTTGTTTTCTACTTCTAGTCATCCTCAAACGGATGGTCAAACTGAGGTGACCAACCGAACTATAGGGAATTTGTTACGAGCACTGATTAAATCTAATCTTAAATGTTGGGAACAGGTCTTGTCGATTGCTGAGTTTGCTTACAATCGATCGAAACACTCCTCAACAGGTTTCTCGCCCTTCGAAGCTGCTTACGGTTTCAATCCGTTGACGGTCATGGATTTACTGCCACTGCAGCTGAAGGAACAAACTAATCTGGATGGCGAACAGAAAGCAGACACTATCAAAAGACTTCACGAGAAAGTTCGACTTCATCTCGAGAAGAAAAATGCTAAGTATGCCGCAGATGCAAATCGTCGGCGTAAGGCTGTGAACTTGGAACCTGGAGATTGGGTTTGGGTTCACATGAGAAAAGAAAGGTTTCAGCGGCATTTTTGCATGGCTCTGTGCTTCCTCGCTGGGCTTACCGCAAACGGAAACAAGAACGTATAGTGACTTGGCGCCTGCCACCTTTTGGCCATTTCAAACTGAATGTGGATGGCTGGTCCTGAGGGAATCCGGGGCCCCAGGGGCAGGTGCGGTGCTAAGAGATTCATATGGCAGAGTTGTTTTTGCAATCGTTGCTTCCCTTGGTGTCTCTTACGAGTTTCTAAGACAAAGCACGAGCACTATTAATTGGGCTCAGTATTTGTCATCGGATTAGCCTACCGCAGGTCAAGGTGGAGATAGACTCCATGGTATTGTTATGGGCTATTCAAAACGGATCCTCCCCGTGGCGATCAGCACCAACATTGGCAAGAATCTCAGATCTAGAGCATACGTATAGCAGTATCTCTCATATCTACTTTGAAGGAAATGCTGTTGCAGATGAGTTGGCCCAAACTACGAGTTTGACAGCTCACAGGGATTTCTTTGTCCTGGCCACCCTTCCTAGGAAAGTTAGAGGTTTGGTAGGTTTAGATGCTAAGGGCTTCCTCTATCTCCGCGTCTAGTATTGTATAGGTTGCATTTGCATTTCTGCATCTTTGTATAACTAATGTAACGCTCATTACGTCCCCCTTAGTCCTCTTTTATGGCTATTTTGCCAATGATTAATAAAGGGTCCCCAAGCCTCCTAGCCACTTAATCGGCTGTTACCTAAAAAGAAAAGGTAAATATCTTAAATAATAGGGTTAACTACGCATAAACCCCCTGTTGTTTGCGAAACTTTCGGATGACCCCCTATGGTTTAAAAAGGTACAAATAACCCCATGGTTTTCTGAAATGTGTAAAGTTAGAATTTTCCGTCACACTTAACAGTCAAATGAAGAAGTCAACTAATTTTCCTAACTTTTTCATTAAAATGATGAATTTACCCTTACAAACAAAATATTAGGTTTATCATTAAAGCAAATGACATTTTTATCCTTAATAAAAAGAAATGTGCAAATATAAATATCTTTTAATTTAAATATTTAATTTCTTTTAAATATTTATAAATTTAATTTTTTTTCTTGCTTTAAATTAATTAAAACATAAAAAATGCTTACTGATTTAAAAAAAAATCATAATTATTATTTCCTTTTCTAGTAAAAATCACAATCTTATAATATCAAAATTACTTTCCATTTATTTTATAAATCATAATCTTTTATATCTTAATTATTACTTTCCTTTTTATTTCTTTTATTAATTTCTTTAGTTAAAAAAATCACCATTACATTCACAGCACCATCATTTTCATCACCCGCCACCATCACGTACATCAACCTTTAGCCTCACCACCCATCACACACCACCAGAATCACAAATTCCGAACGCCATTAAACACCATAAAAAAATCACTAACATCTCATAATGTAAGTTAGAAAAAATCTACAAATCATGAAACCGATTCAATCCAAAAGGCTAAGGGGAAATGATTCAGCCCACAGATCTGCAATTCACGAAAGGTTTTCCTCAAAAAGGAAAAATAGCTATAATGGAAACGAAGAGAAGAAACCCAGATTTCAACTTCTCCGTGCGATTTCAACCTCTATGAACGAGATGGTGGTGTGTTCTTCTTCTAGAAGAAGCCGTTTTTCCGCTGGTCTAAACCATCGTGGATCAACCTGACGCTGCCATTCTCAGATCTAGTCGTGGTTCTCACTGATATTTATCTCCTCACCGATGGATCAGATCTGTAGCCCCGTGCTGCCTGCATCTGCTAGCCGTTACCGTTTCTTCTTCCACAGAAACAGCTGCATCTGCATCTGCTATTCTCAAATCTGGCCGTGACCTTGATGAAGGTAGTGAGAGAAGCTGATGAGGATATCCAGAGCTAAAACAGCACATATTAGGAGTCAGAAAGATGGACGCCAAATGGAAGCCCACGCCTTGGAGCAAAATGGAGGAAATGTGCAATTTGCAACTCTTCTAACTATCTTGGAAGGAGAGGTGCAAATCATCCCACATTAATCAAGAAGAAGGCTGTTTCTTGAAGTCTTGAAGAAGCCGGGAGGTTCTTGGACTTAAAGAAACCAAATAATAAAATTCCCTACAAATTGGCCGACCCAAAAACTCATGGACCAGCCCACAAGTTTTCGGCCAGCCCAAGTTGAAGCATGAAGCCGCACGGCCCAATCCAAGGAGAGAAGCCCACACGGCCAATCAAGGAAAAAGCCCACACGGTTTTAGGGAATTATTTTTCAGATTTTAATTAAGTTATTTTATTTTTAGTTAATTTCCAAAAAGGGTTTCCTTATTCTTTTTGGGAGTAGGATTATCATTCTTTTCCTACTTGTTTTCTAATTAGCTTTCCTTCTTGATTTAGGAGTTGTAATTTTCGAAATTACCTTTTCTTTTTCTTACCATTCTCCTACTTCTTTCAGGAGTTGGTATTGTAAAGGAAATTAACCTCTTGGTTAATTTCCAATTCTAATTCTTTTCCTTTTCTTTTTCTACTGATTTTCGTCCATCCTTACTCCTATTTAAAGGGGACGAAATTTCAATAAAATTTAGTGTATTTCAGATCAAAAACTTAGTGTTTGAGATACCTCCTTTTATTGCTTTATGTATTTGCATGTTGTAGTTTACATAATTGCATGAAACTTAGCCTTTTAGGTTCTTGCTCGACCTAATTGTTCGCATGTTTCACACACCTCTTTTCTTGCACTTGGTTCGAATTCTTAAACAAACTGGTCAGGATAGTTTATCCCTTGTTTTATCAATTCTGAACGTAAGTTAAAGGTTTGTAGAGCTTGTCACTTAATCACAAGGTCCTTGGCAACTTTATCCGCATGTGTACAACCGTCCACATCAATTGGTATCAGAGCTAAGGAGTGGTTTCGTGACCGGAGGAGATCAACCGATCAAATCCTTTTCCAGGTGTTTTCTTTTCTTGTTAGTCTTGATTATTCTTGAAATTCTTGGAATTGAATTCATCTTTTTGGGGGAAAATATTTTCTTTCAAGTTTCAATTTTCGATTTTGGTGCTGTTTCCCTATCTTTAAAAATCGAAAATTTCTTAGAAGAATTGAACCAAATTTTAAAGCACTGAAAAACGCAACTTAGGGTTTTTAAAATCACCTTCTTTTTGCGAAAGGTTAGTGCTGTTTTGGGACTGTTTTTCTATTAGCAAAATCGTTTGCTGCAAATTCAGAATTTAAATTCGGGCCTTAAATTTCAAACTAGTACTCGGATTTTTGGCTAGGGTTTCGGTTTTTCAGTTGTAATTGCTGGGCTTTTGCGACGCTTCTACCCTTCTTTTGGTGCTGATTTTGTTGGAAAATTGTGAGTTTTGCGGTTGATGTTAAGCAGCTCACTTGTTTGCGTATTATAAAATTGCATGCTCTTGTTTTGGATACTTTCTCTTGAATTCTTGAAAATATAGTGAATTCTTGATTTTGTATCCTTGTGCTGCTAAGATTATCCCTGGGAATAGGCTAGTAACGTGAAAAATTATTTTGCTGGCCCTAGGGTTTTCATAATTAGAAAATCGCATCTTGCTATAATTTGGTACTGTTTTCGGCCATTAAAGGGTATTAATTTCGCAAATTAGGTACTGTTTTGCATATTAGAAGAATTGATAATTTGTGGGATTGGTTTCTTGATTACCTATTGGGTGGGTGATCGCTTCTTTGGGTAGTTTAGGCTTTCCTGAAGTTGTTTCAACTCTGCTAATTTTTCTTTGCTTCTATTCACCTTGAATTGCCCTGCTTTCAATTGCCTTGTTTATCTTTTCGTGCGACCTATACATTAGATCTTTAATTATAGTTTGGATTTTGTCATCGTGCACACTCATCTTTTCTGAAATTTGAGGGCTTAACCCCGAAATTTCCTGTTGTGTACTTCATATCTGAACTATATTACATAAATATCGTTTGCGAAAAGATTTTTTCAAAAACAGAACCAAGTGTGGTTTTTGCGAAAATTTTGCTTCTTTCTTAAGTGTCATTGCTTTTGTGTGAATTGCTGCTTGCCTGATACATTTATCAATACCGGGAGGTCTGAGTGGTAAAAGGCTTGAGTGCACATCTTATACAGGGCGCCACCCTAGAGCGATACACGGGGTTTGTGTGTAGCTATGTATACATCCTAGATAACACTTAGTAATATTAAGATAGTTAGTTAAGCTTCTCTCTCCTTATTCTTAGCAGACAGATTTTCGCTTTCTTTTACCAATGTCAGGTGGTAGTGCTCCTAACCCTCTCGGGAACGAGCAAATTCTGGCTGCGATTGCGCAACTCTCCGCGCGATTCGCTACTTTAACGGAGGAAGTCGCCGACCTCAGGACTGAACGGGAACAGAGGCTCACAGACTCAGACGACGATGTTGCCGGTCCAGGCCCCAACGCCGCAGACCAGCCATTCGCAGGCCTCAGCCAGTGCAAAACTACCGTTCCGCCCTTTGCCGGAGGCACGAATCCAGAGGAGTACTTAGACTGGGAGATGAAGATGGAGCGCATCTTTGAGCTTCATGCGATCCCAGACCACAAGAAGGTCCAGCTCGCAGTTGTACATTTCACGGACTATGCCCTAATCTGGTGGAATCAGCAGCAGGACCAGCGCAGAAATACACGCCCAATGCGTGCCCGCGCACCGCCTCTCTCTTGGTTTGATTTGACTACTTCTATGCGTAGGACTTTTGTATCGGACTATTATTTTAGAGAATTGTATAGGAAATTACATACTCTTGTACAAGGTTCTATGTCTGTAGATGAGTACTATAGAAAATTAGAGATGGCAAAAATTAGGGCTAATATACAGGAAGATGAGCCCGCATCTATGGCTCATTTTCTTAGTGGTTTAAACAGGGGTATTGCTTTAGCTGTGGAATTGCAGAATGCTACAACGCTGACAGACATGCTGCACAAAGCTCGAGTTATGGAGGAGTATCTGAAATCCGTTCCACCAGTCCGGACACCTACCAGCGCCCCACCAACTTGGCTCAAGAATCCGACCTACTCGCCACCGGCAAGGAGGCCAATCATGTCTGAGCGCAAAGCCCTAGTCCCTGTTGCCGCCGCCACCTCTTCTTCATCACAGCAGAAAACGCCATCCACTCCCAGACAGTCTATCAGCAACGTAACTTGCCACAAGTGCTCAGGCCGTGGCCACTACATGCGGGATTGTCCAAATATCTGGAAGGTCTTATTGGGACAAGATGGTGAGTACATTTCAGAGGAGGATGAAGAAGACCCAACCGTTGACCCTATAAAGGAGTTAACTGACAGCACTCCGTCAGAGCCTGTGGAGCAGTTCGAATTTCTTGAAGACGATCCATCTCAGAACTTGGTTACTCGTACTCTGACTACAGCTGTTGTCCCGGACACGTCCCAAATGACAAACATCTTCCATGCCCGCACAAAGGTAAATGGAAAGTTATGTGTCTTGATTATTGATGGAGGGAGTTGTACTAATGTTGCTAGTGAGTAAATGGTTGATAAGCTGCGCCTCCCTGTCATCAATCATCCACGTCCTTATCGGCTTCAATGGCTCGACAGCTCAGACGGCTACAGAGTCACAAAGCAGGTAAGCGTACCATACGCTATCGGTAAGTTCGAATCCACGGTTTTATGTGATGTTCTGCCAATGGAGGCTTGTCACATTCTACTCGGACGACCATGGCTCTTTGACCTGAAGGCAACACATGATGGGGTCGCCAACACTTACTACTGTCTGCCAGGAGGGCAAGATCCACACATTCCTACCCATGCCACCGGCTGAAGTGCGATCAGAAGCTGTTCGTATGAAGGAGTCACTCGCTAAATGGGAGGCTGAAAGGCGCCAAGCGAAGGGTGAGGGGAAAGAAATTGTTGTAAAGGGTAGTAAGGCGAACTCTGATAAGCCTGATCAGGACAAAGTTAAATATAGTTGTTTCGTTACACAGGGAGACATAGGACAAGTGTTAGATAGCCAAGATGATGTACTAGTTTTAGTATGTAAAGATACTTGTGCTAACCCTGACGATATCCCTCGGGATATCCCTATGCAAGTCATTTCTTTGTTGCAGGAAGGAGACAAACCGAAGAAGACAAAGAAGTTGCACAAACAGTTCGACGAGCTTTTGGCTCACGATCAGAACTACTGCAAAGCACTGTTGCCTGTTATTTACGCTGCCAAAGAGATGTCAAAGGAGCTTAACGCCCGTGATGGCGATATACCTTTTCAAATCGTGTCAACAATTGGGCATCATGCTTACACGCTTACAGGTAAGTATAATCTATGTTTTGTGTTAATCTTCCTGACTTGCTTCTATTTGTTTTCAGCGCCTTGGATTCGAGGACGAATCCTTTCCAACTGGGAGGGGATGATGAGGATATCCAGAGCTAAAACAGCACATATTAGGAGTCAGAAAGATGGACGCCAAATGGAAGCCCACGCCTTGGAGCAAAATGGAGGAAATGTGCAATTTGCAACTCTTCTAACTATCTTGGAAGGAGAGGCGCAAATCATCCCACATTAATCAAGAAGAAGGCTGTTTCTTGAAGTCTTGAAGAAGCCGGGAGGTTCTTGGACTTAAAGAAACCAAATAATAAAATTCCCTACAAATTGGGCCGACCCAAAAACTCATGGACCAGCCCACAAGTTTTCGGCCAGCCCAAGTTGAAGCATGAAGCCGCACGGCCCAATCCAAGGAGAGAAGCCCACACGGCCAATCAAGGAAAAAGCCCACACGGTTTTAGGGAATTATTTTTCAGATTTTAATTAAGTTATTTTATTTTTAGTTAATTTCCAAAAAGGGTTTCCTTATTCTTTTTGGGAGTAGGATTATCATTCTTTTCCTACTTGTTTTCTAATTAGCTTTCCTTCTTGATTTAGGAGTTGTAATTTTCGAAATTACCTTTTCTTTTTCTTACCATTCTCCTACTTCTTTCAGGAGTTGGTATTGTAAAGGAAATTAACCTCTTGGTTAATTTCCAATTCTAATTCTTTTCCTTTTCTTTTTCTACTGATTTTCGTCCATCCTTACTCCTATTTAAAGGGGACGAAATTTCAATAAAATTTAGTGTATTTCAGATCAAAAACTTAGTGTTTGAGATACCTCCTTTTATTGCTTTATGTATTTGCATGTTGTAGTTTACATAATTGCATGAAACTTAGCCTTTTAGGTTCTTGCTCGACCTAATTGTTCGCATGTTTCACACCTCTTTTCTTCTTGCACTTGGTTCGAATTCTTAAACAAACTGGTCAGGATAGTTTATCCCTTGTTTTATCAATTCTGAACGTAAGTTAAAGGTTTGTAAGAGCTTGTCACTTAATCACAAGGTCCTTGGCAACTTTATCCGCATGTGTACAACCGTCCACATCAGAAGCGATGATGAGGTCATCATTGGCTTTATCCACCCTGGTCAATCGTTTCCCTGCTCGGCGTGGCACCCCGTGCCTAGTTTGAAAGTCACAAAGGAAAGCTCCGTGATCTTAACCGAGCTGCTGATGAGGCCATCCCCAACCCATCGACAAGTCCAAGCAGAGAAGATCTGCAAGTTGAGGCAAAGGACTCGAGAAAGGAAGCAGAGCTTGTTCGTGTGCTACATCGAGGCCCAGCTATGCTCCAGGACCCGAGCCCATACCAGAGAGATCCATTGTAGGTATCGTTGGGCCAATGACATGCAGAAGAACAAGGAAACTCAAGGCCGACCTTGAGAACCTAGTCCAAGAGTGTTCCCGGCAATCCCAGATGGCATCCGAAGCACAAACCCCTGAAGATAAAGCCTAGAAGAGTCAGAAGGGTAAAATGGTCATTTTACTCCCCATTTCCGAAAAGGGGTCTGAATTGAAGAATCATGAAGAAATGAAGAGTTTGTAAAATTTGAGTTTCAGAAATGATTCCGGAAGCTTCTACACTTTTCACAGACACGCCATTGAGTTTTGGGCCGAATCCCCTTTCAACCCACCTTCATAAATTCGGCCAGCCGAGACCAAGAGAAGGAGAGGAAATTCCAAAATTGGGAAGCCCAATTGAGAAGCCCAATCCGAAATTGTGAAGGGTTTTAATTAAGGAGTTAGTTTGAGTTTACAACTTAAGTTAATTCTAGTAGTAGTTTTCAATGAGAGTTCCTTCTTAAACTCTTGTTGTATTTTAATTTTACTTATTATTTTTAAGATAATTTTCGTCTGAAATTATCCAATAATTCACCCGAATTATTATCTCTTAACAAACCTAGTTCCTTTAGGTTTGTCTCTTTTCAAGGGATCAATCTCTCGATTGATTTCTACTTCTTAGTTTTGATTCATTTCTACTTGTTATTTAGTATAGAATTTCGGCTAGATTCACCCTTGTGAAATCCGAATCACTATCATCAACTAAACCTAGTTTTGGTAGGTTTCAGTTTGTAAGGAATCAATCTCTTGATTGAGTTCCAATTTTAATTGCTTTCTACTACTTTGTACTGAAGAATTCGGCTGCCTATAACTATAAATAGGGGTCCTCTTCTTCACTTTTCAACACACAATTTTGATTCAAGTAATAGAATAGTATAGTTTTATACTTTTTGAATCATTATCTTATTTTGAGCTTTCGTAGTTTGCATGCTTTATGAATTACTATAGGTTTAGAAACTATAGTTTTTTAGGTAATTGCTCTGCCTAGAATGCATGCTTTTGTTTCGACTCTTTTGTTCTTAAACTTGGTTCAATTTGCGTGTTTAAAATTAGCTTAGGTTAATTTTATTAGACTGCCGAATCCGAGATAGGGATTCTAGAGGTTAAGAGCTTAGCACGGGAATGGAAGATGTTGGTTCGTTGACTTGAGTCCTGGACGACGGATGTAGTCAAAGATTGGGCAACTATGGAAAGGTGAGTGTCACCTTCAAGTTGGTGAATGTCCTGCTTTGTATCTGACTTACCCTCGTCAGTTGAATCTGCAAAGGGATTAATAGTGTCTTCTTCATCCTCCTCGGAGATGTACTCGCATCATGCCCAAGTAGAACTCTTCGGATGTTAGGGCAATTACGCATCATATGTCCATGCCTGGAACACTTATGACAAGTGATGTCGTGGATTGGCTTTCTGGGGGTGAATGGCGTTTTACTTGCTGATGAAGATGAGGTGAATGGTACGGCCTGGATAGCTTTGCGTTCAGAGTTGAATGGCTTCTTGGCGGGTGGACAGTACACTAGATTCTTCCTCCAAGTGGCTGGGGCGCTTGATGGCGTCCTAACCGGGTGGACAGTTTTCATGTATTCCTCCATTACCCTGGCTTTTAGTAGCATGTCTATTAGGCTGGTTGATGAGGCCATCCCCAACCCATCGACAAGTCCAAACAGAGAGGATCTGCAAGTTGAGGCAGAGGACTCGAGAAAGGAAGCAGAGCCTGTTCGTGTGCTACATCAAGGCCCAGCTATGCTCTAGGACCCGAGCCCATACCAGAGAGATCCATTGGTAGATATCGTTGGGCCAATGACACGCAGAAGGACAAGGAAACTCAAGGCCGACCTTGAGAACCTACTCCAAGAGTGTTCCCAGCAATCCCAGATGGCATCCGAAGCACAAACCCCTGAAGATAAAGCCCAGAAAGGTAAAATGGTCATTTTACTCACCATTTTCGAAAAGGGGTCTGAATTGAAGAATCATGAAGAAATGAAGGGTTTGTAAAATTTGAGTTTCAGAAATGATTCCGGAAGCTTCCAGAAGCTTCCTACACTTTTCATAGACACGCCATTGAGTTTCGGGCCGAATCCCCTTGCAACCCACCTTCATAAATTCGGCCAGCCCAGACCACGAGAAGGAGAGGAAATTCCGAAATTGGGAAGCCCAATTGAGAAGCCCAATCCAAAATTGTGAAGGGTTTTAATTAAGGAGTTAGTTTGAGTTTACAACTTAAGTTAATTCTAGTAGTAGTTTTCAAAGAGAGTTCCTTCTTGAACTCTTGTTGTATTTTAATTTTTACTTCTTATTTTTAAGATAATTTTCGGCTGAAATTATCCAATAATTCACCCGAATTATTATCTCTTAACAAACCTAGTTCCTTTAGGTTTGTTTCTTTTCAAGAGATCAATCTCTTGATTGATTTCTACTTCTTAGTTTTGATTCATTTCTACTTGTTATTTAGTATAGAATTTCGGCTAGATTCACCCTTGTGAAATCCGAATCACTATCATAACCTAGTTCTTTTAGGTTTCAGTTTGTAAGAAATCTGACGTGAACCCTTGATTTCAACTTGTGAAAACAAGAACTCAATGCGGAAAATTGCCAAGGAAAGTCTGTATGCAAGACGCAGCTCTCAAAACTCTAGAATCCTTACCCTTGGATTCGGCAGACTACTAATTTAACAAGTTAAATTAAACACGCAATTCGAACCAAGTGAAGAATAAAAGAGGCGAAACAAAGCATGCAATTAGATAGAGCAATTATCTAATTAGCCTATAGTTCTTGTACTTTAGCAATTAACAAAGCATGCAAATTTCTTAAGCCAAAATAAATAAGAGTGAATAATAAAGTATAAACTTTCATTCAGTTAATCACTGAAAAATAATGAAGTGCAGCACCCTATTTATAGGTGTAGATGCACGAAAATACAAGAGAAAATAAGGAAAGAAAACACAAATTTGGAGCTTAATCAAGAGATTAAGTAACTCACAAAAATCAGCAAGAAAAAGGAACTTACTAGCTGAAAAAGTAAAAGAAAAGAAGGGGAAATTTCGTCTTCCATAAGGAAAGGTTATGAACGAAATTCTCAAGGAAAAAGGAAGGAAAAATTCAGATTTTACCTTTAAAGAAAAGGGAAAACCGAAAAATAAAGGAGAAAGGAAAAGAGGAAACTATGAAGAGAATTAGGTAACATGCACAAAACCTTAATTCTCCTCCTAACCCTAACCCTAATTGTGAATTGCTTCTCCTTGGGCTTGGGCTTGGGCTTGGCCGAATGTGGGTTCATGGAGTGGGCTTGATGGATTCGGCCCAATTGATGTAGCATGATGATGTAGATGTAGGAAGCTTCTAGAATCTTCTGGAAGCTTCCGGAATCATTTCAGAAGCTCAAAAAAACATTTCACTTCTAACATTTTCAAACTTTATGAAATCTCCATTTCTTCACTGGAAAGACTAGTAGTTACCATTTCCACCATTTTTGTAACATGTAAATACCATTTCCACCATTTCCACAACTTGGAAATACCATTTCTACCATTTCCTTAGCTGGGATGATTAGTGATTAGGGCATCCCAAGTCCATCGACAAGTCCACAGACAAGTGAGTCCAGAGAAGCTGAGGAGGTTCGGGTTCTACACCGAGGCCCAACAAGGCTTCAGGATCCAAGTCCATATCAAAGGGATCCACTTGTAGATATCATTGGGCCAATGACAAGAAGCAGAGCAAAGAAGGTTCAAGAGACTCTCAACAACCTTGTACAAGCTTGCCGACAGGATGCTCAATTGATAGTAGAAGCCAACGCCTTGGAGAACAAAGCCAGAAAGGTTCAAATTGCAACTCTCCTTACAATTCTTGAAGAAGAGGCGCAATTCCCCATTCCACAATGAAGAGAAGGCTGTTTCTTGAAGTTCTTGAAGACGCCGGAAGGTTCTTGGACTTTAAAGAGACATTTCTTGAAGTTCTTGATTTTCTTGAAAATCTTGAATTTCATATTTTGCAGAATCTTGAAAATCTTGATTCCGAAATGATTCTGGGAGATTCCAGAAGATTCCGGAAGCTCCCTACACCATTCCATCATGCGCCATCAACAATTGGGCCGACCCAATCCATGGAGTCCATTCCACATCATCAAGTTGGCCAGCCCATCAAGAAGCCCACACGCAAGGCCTAGTCCATTAGGGTTTGCGAAAGTAAGGTTTAGGGTTTGGGGGAAAATAAGGGTTTGTGCATGTTTCCTATTTTGCCCTTAGTTTATTAGTTTCCAAAAAGGATCCCTTCTTGATCTCCCTTTTTGGAAAGGATTTATATTTATTTCCTACCTATTTTAAGTGTGAATTTCGTCCATAACCATATCCATATGGAAGACAAATTCAGCAACTTCCAAAACCTAGTTCCTTTAGGTTTTGGGTTTGTAAGAAATCAATCTCTTGATTGGTTTCCAATTTTAATTGTTTTCCTAGTCTAAATAGGGTAGAATTTCGTCCACCTAATCATATAGAGGTGACTTAATTCGTTCACCATTGTCCTTGTTCATTTAGGACTTGGTTTGTAAGGAAAATCCAATTCTGATTGGTTTCCACTTTCGCTGCTTTTAGTTATTCTTTTCCTATTGTAATTTGGATACCCCTATACCTATAAATAGGGGCATCCACGAAATTAATAAACAAGTATTCAGATCTTAAAAGTATTAGTTTGAGTACTCTCCCTTTATTGCTTTATGTATTTTGCATGCTAGTAATTTATATATTGCATGAAACTTAGCTTAATTAGGTTATTTGCTCTACCTAATTAAAATCGCATGTTTCAACTCTTTTCATACTTGGTTCGAATTCTTTAAATAAATTAGTTTAGGTTAGTTTATTTTTGTTATCTTGATTTCGGGTAAGTAAAGAGTTTATACGAGCTACGCCACTTAATCAGACTTTCCTTGGCAATTCATCCGCATGTGTACCTTGGTCCACATCAATTGGTATCAGAGCTTGGGCTGGTTTCGTGGCTGGAGAAGGTTGAAGTAACCCAACCAAATCTTTATCAGGTGTTTTCTAATCCTTGTTAGTCTTACTTGTCTTGAAATTCTTGGAATTAGAACGCATCTTCTTGGGGGAATTTTTTTTTCTTCCAAGCTTTGAATTTTGGTTTCTTGGTACTGTTTTAGCCTATCTTAAAATTGAAATTCCCTTGAAAAATTGAACCAAATTTTAAAGTACTGAAAAACGCAACTTAGGGTTTTAAAATTGCCTTTTTTTGCAAAAAGCTTGTACTGTTTTGGGGCTGTTTTTCTTAAATTACAATCTTGAATTCCTTGCTGAAAAATTGAATTAAATTCTGAACTTTAAAAATAAATTAGGGTTCGGGTTTTGGCTTAGCTAGGGTTTCGGTTTGTTGGCTGAATCTTTTAGTCGCCTTTGCTTTGCGACACTAGGGTTTGAGAGACACTTTAGTGCTGCTGTTTTGCGTCTAAATTGCTGGGTTTTGCGACTGTTTTTATACTCCTCTTGTACTGATTTTGTTAAAGTTGGTGAGTTTTGCGGCTGATGTTAAGCAGCTCACCTTATCTGCACATTGTGATTTGCATGCACTAGTTTCGGATACCTTGTTTTGAATTCTTGAAAATATATTGAATTCTTGATTTTGTGTCCTTGTGCTGCTGAAATTATCTCTGGGAATTGGTTAGTGAGTCAAAATTGAACTTTGCTGACCCTAGGGCTTTTCTTAAAATCACAAAATTGGAGTTTTTTTTTTGTGTGGCAATTATTGAGTAAGGATTGTTTTCTCCATGGCTTAAGGTGTACTTGCAAAGTTGATAGTGTTCGATTACTGACACTACTCCCCACAGCACTACCCTTCGCCCAAAGAGGACTCTGTTCTTCATTGGGAATCTTTTTCTTTTTCAGTGTACTTGCAAAGTTGATAGTGTTCGATTACCGACGCTACTCCCCACAGCACTACACTGGAATTCTGAGAAATTTTTCCGCCACTTGGGGGTTTTAAAATTCGTAATTGGGTTATCTGCATATTGAAAGAATTGATAATTTGCTGGGATTGGTTTCTTTGATTACCTATTGGGTTGGTGATCTCTTCTTTGGTTAGTTTTAGGACTTTCTTAAAGTTGTTCAACTCTGCTTATTTTTTGATTCCATTCAATTCTTGAATTGCCCTGCTTTCAACTGCTAGTTGTATCTTTTCAAGCTACCTGAACGTTTACTCTTGAATTATAGTTTGGATTTTGTCATCGTACACACCCATATTTTCTGAAATTTGAGGGCTTCACCCCAAAATTTCCTTGTTGTGTACCTCTTATCTGAACTATATTACAAATATCGTTTGCGAAAAGATTTTTCAACTCCAAAATAGAACCAAGTATCTATTTTTCAAAAATTTGTGCTTTTTCCTTAAGTATCATTGTTGTGTGTGACTTACTGTTTGCCTTATACATTTGTCAATACCGGGAGGTAGAGTGGAAAAAGGCTTGAGTGAACATACTATAAGGGCGCCACCCTAGAGTGAAACACTGGTTTGTGTGTAGCTGTTAGGTGGGATACACTTAGGGGACAAGGGGGTAAGGTTACTACTCATTTTTCCTTGTTCATAGTAGACAGATTTTCGCCTATAACTGATGTCAGGATGTGCTTCTGCCCCTTTGGGAAGTGAGCAAATACTGGCTGCGATAGCGCAACTTTCTGCGCGATTTGCTACCCTCACGGAGGAGGTTGCTGACTTGCGGGCCGAGCGGGAACAACGGCGCACGGAGTCAGAGGAGGACACCCCTGCCAATGACAACAATGCCGCTGCCAAGCCTTTCGAGGGTCGCAGTCAATGCAAAACGACTGTTCCACCCTTCGCCGGCGGTACGAATCCGGAGGATTACCTAGACTGGGAGATGAAGATGGAGCGCCTCTTCGAGCTTCATGCGATCCCAGAACACAAGAAGGTCCCACTCGCGGTGGTACATTTCACGGACTATGCCCTAGTCTGGTGGAATCAAGAGATGGACCAGCGAAGGAATACGCGTGCCATGCGGGCCCGTGCTCCGCCTCTAACTTGGTATGATTTGACGACGTCCATGCGTAGAACTTTTGTTCCTGATTATTATTTTAGAGAATTGTATAGGAAATTACATACTCTTGTACAAGGACCTTTATCTGTAGACGCATATTATAGAAAGTTAGAGATGGCCAAAATTAGGGCAAATGTACAGGAAGATGAGGCTGCTTCGATGGCTCGTTTTCTTAATGGCCTAAACAGGGGTATAGCTTTAGCCGTTGAACTTCAGAATGCAACAACTTTGACGGACATGTTGCACAAAGCTCGGGTTATGGAGGAATACCTGAAGATAGTTCCACCCGTCCGGACGCCTACCAGCGCCCCACCGGCTTGGAGAAAGAATCCGGTTTACTCGCCACCCGCTAAGAAGCCGTTTACGTCAGAACGGAAGGCTATAGTCCCCGTCACCACCCCGTCTTCATCCCAATCCAGAACGCCATCAACACCTCGGCAATCCATTAGCAATGTCACTTGCCACAAATGCTCAGGCCGTGGCCACTACATGCGCGATTGTCCTAACATCCGGAAGGTCTTATTGGGGCAAGATGGTGAGTACATTTTCGAAGAGGATGAAGAAGATCAAACTGGTAACCCCTTGTCGGAGTTACCTGACAGCACTACGTCTGCACCGGTTGAGCAATTTGAGTTCATGGAAGAAGATCCTAATCAGAACTTGGTTACTCGCATCTTGACTACAGCTGCTGTCCAGGATACGTCTCAACGGACAAACATCTTCCACGCCAGGACTAAGGTCAATGGGAAGTTGTGTGTTCTGATCATTGATGGAGGGAGTTGCACAAATGTGGCCAACGAATAGATGGTCGAAAAACTGAAGCTCCCCATACTCAATCATCCAGGTCCTTATCGGCTCCAATGGCTCGACAGCTCAGATGGCTACAGAGTGACCAAGCAGGTAAGCATACCATATGCTATCGGGAAGTTCGAATCCACTGTTTTATGTGATGTTCTGCCAATGGAGGCTTGTCACATTCTGCTCGGACGCCCATGGCTCTTTGACCTGAAGGCAACGAATGATGGGGTCGCCAACACTTACTCGGTCTGCCAGGAGGGCAAGATCCACACGTTCCTACCTATGCCACCTAATGAAGTGCGTTCAGAAGCAATCCGCATGAAGGACGCCCTCGCCAAATGGGAAGCTGGAAAGCGCCTAGATAAGGGGAAAGGGAAAGAACTTGTAATGGGTAGTAAGGCGAACTCTGATAAGCCTAATCAGGAAGAAGTTAGAAGTAGCTTTTTCGCTACAGTGGGGGAAATAGGACAGGTGTTAGGTAACAAAGGTTGTGTACTAGTTTTAGTATGTAAAGATACTTGTGCTAACCCTGAAGATATCCCTCGGGATATTCCTATAGAAGTTGATTGTTTGTTGCAGGAATACAACGATGTCTTTCCAGGAGAGCTGCCGCAGGGATTGCCGCCTCTGCGTGGGATTCAACATCAAATCGACTTCATACCTGGCGCATCTATTCCAAATCGACCTGCCTACAAAGCAAATCCAGAGGAAACAAAGGAATTGCAGAAGCAGATCGACAAGCTTTTGGCTAACGGTCAGGTAAGGGAATCACTTAGTCCTTGTGCTGTACCTGTAATTCTTGTCCCTAAGAAAGATGGTACATGGAGAATGTGTGTTGATTGTAGAGCTGTTAATAAGATAACAATCAAGTATAGGCATCCTATCCCTAGGCTTGATGACATGTTAGAGGACTTGTATGGCTCAACGATTTACACTAAAATAGATCTTACACAGGGCTATCATCAAATTCGCACGAGGGAGGGGGATGAATGGAAAACTACTTTTAAAACTAAGTTTGGTTTGTATGAGTGGTTAGTAATGCCCTTCGGCCTAACAAATGCACCTAGTACTTTTATGCGATTAATGAATCATGTGCTTCGAAAGTTCATAGGGAAATTTGTTGTGGTTTATTTTGATGATATCTTGATCTATTCCAGAGACATGAAATCGCATGTAGAACATATTCGCTTGGTATTAATTGAATTACGTGCTAATAAATTGTATGCCAATGTGAAGAAATGTACTTTCTGTGTTGAGGAAGTTGTGTTTCTCAGTTTTGTGGTCTCTAAAGCTGGTGTCAAAGTTGACGACGCCAAGGTGAAAGCCATTAGGGAGTGGCCTACACCAACCTCGGCTGCACAGGTAAGGTCTTTCCATGGGTTGGCTGGATTTTACCGACGGTTTGTGAAGGACTTTTCCACCAAAGCAGCACCTCTGAACGATTTGTGCAAGAAGAATGTTCCGTTCGTGTGGGGGCAAGCTCAGGAAAACGCCTTTACGGTTCTTAAGTATGATCTCACTCATGCACCTGTTTTAGCATTACCTGATTTTGATAAAGTCTTTGAACTAATGTGTGACGCATCAGGTATAGGAATTGGCCCAGTTTTAATGCAGGAAGGCAAGCCAATCGCCTATTTCAGTGAGAAGTTAAAAGGGGTTGCCTTAAATTATCCAACTTACGATAAGGAGCTCTATGCAGTGGTCCGTGCTTTCGAGACTTGGTCACATTATTTAATGGCCAAGGAATTTGTTGTTCACAGTGATCACGAGTCCCTTAAACACTTAAAGGGACAGAGTAAGTTAAATAGACGTCATGCTAAATGGGTTAATTTTATTGAAACTTTTTCTTACATTATTAAATATAAGAAAGGGAAAGATAATTTGGTTGCTGACGCTCTATCTTGCAGGTATGAAATTCTGGCAATTTTAGATCATTCTTTGTTAGGATTTGCATATCTAAAAGATTTGTATGCTTCTGATAGTGATTTTGCTACTTTATATAAAGCATGTGAATCTGGTGCATTCCATAAGTACTATAGACAGGATGGTTTCTTGTTTAGGGAACATAGGTTATGCATCCCTCGTAGTTCTACTAGGGAATTACTGGTTCGTGAATCTCACAATGGGGGACTTATGGGTCATTTTGGTGTACATAAGACACTTGATGTGTTACAGGAACATTATTATTGGCCTCATATGCGAAAAGATGTACAGCATGTTTGCACTCGTTGCATTAATTGTTTAAAAGCTAAATCTACATCTAAGCCTCATGGACTTTACACGCCTTTACCTATTCCTTCTTTACCTTGGACTGACATTTCTATGGATTTTATTCTAGGTCTCCCAAGGACGCAAAGAGGTAATGACTCCTTATTTGTCGTAGTCGATCGCTTTTCTAAGATGGCTCACTTTATTCCTTGCAGGAAATCAGATGATGCCAAACATGTTGCGGACTTGTTCTTTCTGGGGATAGTTCGGCTTCATGGTATTCCACGCACCATTGTGTCTGATCGCGACGTCAAATTTCTGAGTTACTTTTGGAAGACTTTGTGGTCACGCGAATTTAATTAGGTTGAGCAAATAACCTAATTAAGCTAAGTTTCATGCAATATATAAATTACCAGCATGCAAAATACATAAAGCAATAAAGAGAGAGTACTCAAACTAATAGTTTTAAGATCTGAATACTTGTTTATTAATTTTGTGGATGCCCCTATTTATAGGTATAGGGGAATCCAAATTACAATAGGAAAAGAATAACTGAAAGCAGCGAAAGTGGAAACCACTCAGAATTGGATTTTCCTTACAAACCAAGTCCTAAATGAACAAGGACAATGGTGAACGAATTAAGTCACCTTTATATGATTAGGTGGACGAAATTCTACCCTATTTAGACAAGGGAAACAATTAAAATTGGAAGCCAATCAAGAGATTGATTTCTTACAAACCCAAAACCTAAAGGAACTAGTTTTGGAAGTTGTTGAATTTGTCTTCCATATGGATATGGTTATGGAAAAAATTCACACTTAAAATAGGTAGGAAATAAATATAAATCCTTTCCAAAAAGGGAGATCAAGAAGGGATCCTTTTTGGAAACTAATAAACTAAGGGCAAAATAGGGAACATGCACAAACCCTTATTTTCCCCCAAACCCTGAACCTTACTTTCGCAAACCCTAATGGACTAGGCCTTGCGTGTGGGCTTCTTGATGGGCTGGCCGACTTGATGATGTGGAATGGACTCCATGGATTGGGTTGGCCCAATTGTTGATGGCGCATGATGGAATGGTGTAGGGAGTTTCGGGAATCTTCTGAATCTCCCGGAATCATTTCAGAATCAAGATTTTCAAGATTCTGCAAAATATGAAATTCAAGATTTTCAAGAAAATCAAGAACTTCAAGAATGTTTCTTTAAAGTCCAAGAACCTTCTGGCGTCTTCAAGAACTTCAAGAAACAGCCTTCTCTTCATTGTGGAATGGGGAATTGCGACTCTTCTTCAAGAATTGTAAGGAGAGTTGCAATTTGAACCTTTCCGGCTTTGTTCTCCAAGGCGTTGGCTTCTACTATCAATTGAGCATCCTGTCAGCAAGCTTGTACAAGGTTGTTGAGAGTCTCTTGAACCTTCTTTGCTCTGCTTCTTGTCATTGGCCCATTGATATCTACAAGTGGATCCCTTTGATATGGACTTGGATCCTAAAGCATTGTTGGGCCTCGGTGTAGAACCCGAACCTCCGTAGTTTCTCTGGACTCACTTGTCTGTGGACTTGTCGATGGACTTGCGATGCCCTCATCATCCCCTCCCGGTTGAAAAGGATTTGACCTCAAATCTTCATCCTGTTCATAAGTAAACGGAGACAAGTCAGCAACATTAAATGAAGTACTAACACCATACTCATCAAGCTTGTAAGCATTAGGCCCCATCTTGGACACGATTTGAAAAGGCCCATCGCCCCGGGGATGGAGTTTCGTCCTTCTTGCAGCAGGGAATCATTCCTTCCTCATGTGAACCCAAACCCAGTCGCCTGGTTCAAAGTTCACAGCCTTACGCCGTTGGTTGCATGGGCGGCGTCTCTGGCGTAATTTTTCTCAAGGTTGGCCCGAACCTTGGCATGCAGGCGTTTGACGATTTCAGCCTTCTGGGAGCCGTCGAGATTAACCTGTTCCTTTAGTGGCAAAGGGATGAGATCCATAACCGTCAAAGAAGTGAAGCCGTAGGCAACTTCGAATGGACAGAACCCTGTTGAGGAGTGCTTGGTGCGGTTGTAGGCAAACTCTGCAACCGGTAAGATTTCTTCCCAACGTTTGAGGTTCTTATGTATTAAAACCCGAAGTAGATTGCCAACGGTGCGGTTGGTGACTTCCGTCTGACCATCCGTCTGGGGATGACTTGTAGTCGAAAACAGTAGTTTTGTGCCGAGGCGTGACCACAAAGTCTTCCAAAAGTAACTCAGAAATTTGACGTCGCGATCACACATAATAGTGCGCGGAATACCATGAAGCCAAACTATCTCCTGAAAGAACAAGTCCGCAACATGTTTTGATGTGGACGGTTGTACACATGCGGATGAAGTTGCCAAGGAAAGTGCGATTAAGTGGCGTAGCTCGTATAGGCTCTAACTTACCCGAATTTCAAGAACAAAAATAAACTAACCTAAGCTAATTTACTTAACAATTCGAACCAAGTAAGAAAGAGTTGAAACATGCGAATTTAATTAGGTAGAGCAATTAACCTAATTAAGCTAAGTTTCATGCAATATATAAATTACAACATGCAAAATACATAAAGCAATAAAGGGAGAGTACTCAAAACTAATAGTTTTATAATCTGAATACTTGTATTATTAATTTCGTGGATGGCCCCATTTATAGGTATAGGGGTATCCAAATTACAATAGGAAAAGAATAACTGAAAGCAGCGAAAGTGGAAACCAATCAGAATTGGATTTTCCGTACAAACCAAGTCCTAAATGAACAAGGACAATGGTGAACGAATTAAGTCACCTTTATATGATTAGGTGGACAAAATTCTACCCTATTTAGACTAGGAAAACAATTAAAATTGGAAACCAATCAAGAGATTGATTTCTTACAAACCCAAAACCTAAAGGAACTAGGTTTTGGAAGTTGCTGAATTTGTCTTCCATATGGATATGGTTATGGACGAAATTTACACTTAAAATAGGTAGGAAATAAATATAAATCCTATCCAAAAAGGGAGATCAAGAAGGGATCCTTTTTGGAAACTAATAAACTAAGGGCAAAATAGGGAACATGCACAAACCCTTATTTTCCCCCAAACCCTAACCCTTACTTTCGCAAACCCTAATGAACTAGGCCTTGCTTGTGGGCTTCTTGATGGGCTTGGCCAAATTGATGATGTGGAATGGACTCCATGGATTGGGTCGGCCCAATTGTTGATGGCGCATTATGGAATGGTGTCGGGAGCTTCCGGAATCTTCTGGAACCTCCCGGAATCATTTCGGAATCAAGATTTTCAAGATTCTGCAAAATAAGAAATTCAAGATTTTCAAGAAAATCAAGAACTTCAAGAAATGTCTCTTAAAGTCCAAGAACCTTCCGGCGTCTTCAAGAACTTCAAGAAACAACCCTTTTCTTTATTGTGGAGAGTTTGGAGATGGATTGTCTTCAATGATCCTTTTGAATAGAATGACTCTCACACTCTTCCCAGCATTCTTTTCAAGGGCATTGCCTTCAGGTTGGCTTCGTTGATTCTGACTCATAATGTGTGTTGTTTTTAGCCCTGGATGTCCTCATCATTCCCTCCCGGTTGGAAAGGATTCGTCCTCGAATCCAATTTCCTGAAAACAAACAGGAAGAAGTCAATAATATTAACACAAAACATAGATCATACTTACCCGGCAATAAAGTTTGTATGCTATGCCCCTCAATTGCGCAACCACGGTGAGTGTTGATGTAGGAAGTTCTCATCTCTCTGCGTATTGAAGACGATTTCAAGAACAATGATAATCATCCTTAATTCTTCAAGAACCTCTCAAGAACCTTCTAGACCCTTGCAAGAAACTATCAGGAAGCATCTAAAACCTCAGGAACTTATCCCTACTCCTCAAGAAGGATTACATATCGAACAAGAAATCTCAGACTTTATTCACAGGCAGATATAGTTAGAACAACATAACTACATACTCAACACATAGCACAAAAGAATTATGCATGTGATATATGTCATTTTCACAATTGCATAATTTTTAATGTAACAAGCAGAAATTGCATGTATAACTGATGTAAATACCAATTAGTAATTACAGAGACAATTTCTGAGAAAGACATCTTAGGGAATAGTTGAACTACAAAAGCATGCAGTCGTGAAACCAAAAGATGTATTCCAAGAGGCTATGCACATGTTTAAGATTAACAATACTGAAGATGTTGTAAAATCCCTAACATGATGATAACCAATAGAAGGAGAATCAATGTAAAAGTAAAGGCGTACCTTGTACTGTGACTTACCTCGATTCCCAGGCGCATGAAGTCCCATGACTATAACGTGGAACTGCAATCAACATTGCTATGCGTCGTTGTGAAGCACCAATCCAAAATGGTGGAATCCCTACAAAACAAACAGAATAGTATTGCTCGGAGGTATTCCAGCCAACGGATTAGTGAGCAGAAAATTTGTAACCAAATTTTCAGCAAGTTGTACGAAGTATAAGAGTAAACTTCACACGAATATCAAACCTACATTCACAGCCCCTGAATAAGCAAAGACCTTGCTTTGGAACCTGGATGGTGAAAGGACCATGCCGTCTGCGGTGGGTTGGCACGCCTTCCTGTAGTTAAGCGGAAATCTCAATGAGTTCTGAGAACTTCTCCATTTGGATTTCCGAGGCCAAGTAAGAAGAAACAACAATGGCACCACATCTCCCTATAGGGGTCAATTTGCACAATGTTGTAGCCTTACACCGCCGTTGAAGGGCTCGTAATAGGAAACCCTAAGCAAATTGCACTGAGAGTTGCGCTATCGCAGCCAGTATTTGCTCACTCCCCAAAGGGGCAGAAGCACCTCCTCCTGACATCGGTTATAGGCGAAAATCTGTCTGCTAAGAACAAGGAAAAATGATTAGTAACCTTACCCCCTTGTTCCCCAAGTGTATCCCACCTAACAGCTACACACAAACCAGTGTTTCACTCTAGGGTGGCGCCCGTATAGTATGTTCACTCAAGCCTTTTTCCACTCTACCTCCCGGTATTGACAAATGTATAAGGCAAACAGTAATTCACACACAGCAATGATACTTAAGGACAAAGCACAAATTTTTGAAAATAGATACTTGGTTCTATTTGGATGTTGAAAAATCTTTTCGCAAACGATATTTGTAATATAGTTCAGATAAGAAGTACACAACAAGGAAATTTCGGGGTGAAGCCCTCAAATTTCAGAAAAGATGGGTGTGCACGATGACGAAATCCAAACTATAATTCAAGAGTAAAAGTTCAGGTCGCTTGAAAAGATACAACTAGCAGTTGAAAGCAGGGCAATTCAAGAATTGAATAGAATCAAGAAAAATAAGCAGAGTTGAAACAACTTTAGGAAAGTCCTAAAACTAACCAAAGAAGAGATCACCCACCCAATAGGTAATCAAAGAAACCAATCCCAGCAAATTATTAATTCTTTCAATATGCAGATAACCCAATTACGAATTTTAAAACCCCTAAGTGGCGCAAAAAGTTACTAATATGCGATTTTAAGAAAAGAAAACCCTAGGGCCTGCAAAGTTCAATTTTGACTCACTAACCAATTCCCAAGGATAATCTCAGCAGCACAAGGACACAAAATTAAGAATTCACTATATTTTCAAGAATTCAAAATGAGGTATCCAAAACTAGTGCATGCAAATCACAATGCGCAGATAGGGTGAGCTGCTTAACATCAACCGCAAAAACTCACCAACTTTCACAAAATCAGCACAAGAGGGGTAGAAAAACAGTCGCAAAACCCAGCAATTTAGACGCAAAAACAGCAGCACTAAAGTGTCTCTCAAAACCCTAGTGTCCAAAGTAAAGGCGACTAAAAGATTCAACAAAACCGAAACCCTAGCTAAGCCCAAAATCCGAACCCTAAATTTGTTTCTAATGTCCGAATTTTAATTTCGAATTTGCAGCAAGGGATATGCGATTTTAATTTAAGAAAAACAGCCCCAAAACAGTACAAGCTTTTCGCAAAAAGAAGGTGATTTAAAACCCTAAGTTGCGTTTTTCAGTACTTTAAAATTTGGTTCAATTTTTCTAAAGAAATTCCGATTTTAAAACAGTACAAAACTGAAATTCAAAGCTTGAAAGAGAAAAAAAAATTTCCCCCAAGAAGATGCGTTCTACTTCCAAGAATTTCAAGACAAGCAAGACTAACAAGGAAAAGAAAACACCTGATAAGATTCGGTCCGGTTACTTCGACCTTCTCCAGCTACGAAATCACTCCTCAGCTCTGATACCAATTGATGTGGACGGTTGTACACATGCGGATGAAGTTGCCAAGGAAAGTACGATTAAGTGGAGTAGCTCGTATAGGCTCTAACTTACCCAAATTTCAAAGAACAAAAATAAACTAACCTAAGCTAATTTACTTAAGAATTCGAACCAAGTAAGAAGGAGTTGAAACATGCGAATTTAATTAGGTAGAGCAATTAACCTAATTAAGCTAAGTTTCATGCAATATATAAATTACAACATGCAAAATACATAAAGCAATAAAGGGAGAGTACTCAAAACTAATAGTTTTATGATCTGAATACTTCTATTATTAATGAATTGCGGCTGCCTATTTATAGGCAAAGAACAGTCGAAAAAGTCACCTAAAAGAAGTAGGAAAAAGAAGTAGAATTGGAAATCAATCAAGAGATTGATTTCCTTTACAATACCAAAACCTGAAAGAAGTAGGTAATGGTAAAAAGAAAAAGGAAATTTTGGTCACCTTAATTCTTAGTGGCAGCCGAAAATTACAAGCTAAAAACAAGAAGGAAAAGGAATAAAAATCCTACTCCAAAAAGGAGATCAAGAAGGGATCCTTTTTGGAAACTAATTAAACTAAGGGCAAAATAGGGAACATGCACAAACCCTTATTTTCCCCCAAACCCTAACACTTAATTTCCAACCCTAATGGACTAGGCTTGGCTGTGTGGGCTTCCTTGGGCTGGCCGACTTTGTGGAATGGACTCCATGAGTTGGGTCAGCCCAATTGTTGATGGCGCATGATGGAATGGTGTAGGGAGCTTCCGAAATCTTGTGGAATCTCCCGGAATCATTTCGGAATCAAGATTTTCAAGATTCTTCAAGATTCTGCAAAATATGAAATTCAAGATTTTCAAGAAAATCAAGAACTTCAAGAAATGTCTCTTTAAAGTCCAAGAACCTTCCTGCATCTTCAAGAACTTCAAGAAACAGCCCTTTTCTTTATTGTGGAGAGTTTGGAGATGCTTGTCTTCAAGGATCCTTTTGAATAGAATGACTCTTACACTCTTCCCAGCATTCTTTTCAAGGGCTTTGCCTTCAGGTTGGCTTCGTTGATTCTGACTCATAATGTGTGTTGTTTTTAGCCCCGGATGTCCTCATCACTCCGTAAGCCTTTGTTCTCGTTCGGTCCGCAATTCAGCAACCTCCTCCGTGAAGGTAGCAAATCACGCAGAGAGTTGCGATAGGCAAAATCTGTGCTCACTTCCCAAAGGGACAGAAGCACCTCCTGACATTGGTTATAGGCAAAATCTGTCTGCTAAGAACAAGGAAAAATGTGTAGTAACCTTACCCCCTTGTCCCCTAAGTGTATCCCACCTAACAGCTACACACAAACCAGTGTTTCACTCTAGGGTGGCGCCCTTATAGTATGTTCACTCAAGCCTTTTTCCACTCTACCTCCCGGTATTGACAAACGTATAAGGCAAACAGTAATACTTAAGGAAAAAGCACAAATTTTTGAAAAATAGATACTTGGTTCTATTTTGGAGTTGAAAAATCTTTTCGCAAACGATATTTGTTATATAGTTCAAATAAGAGGTACACAACAAGGAAATTTCGGGGTGAAGCCCTCAAATTTTAGAAAAGATGGGTGTGTACGATGACAAATCCAAACTATAATTCAAGAGTAAACGTTTAGGTAGCTTGAAAAGATACAACTAGCAGTTGAAAGCAGGGCAATTCAAGAATTGAATGGAATCAAAAAAATAAGCAGAGTTGAACATCTTTAAGAAAGTCCTAAAACTAACCAAAGAAGAGATCACCAACCCAATAGGTAATCAAAGAAACCAATCCCAGCAAATTATCAATTCTTTCAATATGCAGATAACCCAATTACGAATTTTAAAAACCTCCAGTGTAGTACTATGGGGAGTAGCGTCGGTAATCGAACACTATCAACTTTGCAACTACGCTGAAAAAGAAAATGATTCCCAATGAAGGACAGAGTCCTCTTTGGCCGAAGGGTAGTGCTGTGGGGAGTAGTGTTGGTAATCGAACACTATCAAGTTTGCAAGTACACCTTAAGCCGTGGAGAAAACAATCCTTACTCAATAATTGCCACACAAAACAAACACCAATTTTGTGATTTTAAGAAAAAGCTTAAGGGGAGCAAAGTTCAAGTTTGACTCACTAACTGATGTGGTACACATCCGGATGAAGTTGTCCGGAAAGTTTGATTAAGTGGCGTAGCTCGTATTGGCTCTTTACTTACCCGAAATCCAGAGAACAAAAATAAACTAACCTAAGCTAATTTACTTAAGAATTCGAACCAAGTAAGAAGGAGTTGAAACATGCGAATTTAATTAGGTAGAGCAATTAACCTAATTAAGCTAAGTTTCATGCAATATATAAATTACAACATGCAAAATACATAAAGCAATAAAGGGAGAGTACTCAAACTAATAGTTTTAAGATCTGAATACTTGTTTTATTATTGAGTTTCGGCTGCCTATTTATAAGGCAAGGAGCAGCCGAAAATTCTACCTAAAAGAAGTAGGAAAAGAATTAGAATTGGAAACCAATCAAGAGATTGATTTCCTTTACAATACCAAAACCTAAAAGAAGTGGGTAATGGTAAAAAAAGAAAAGGAAATTTTGGTCACCTTTAAGTTTAGTGGCAGCCAAAAATTACAAGCTAAAAACAAGAAAGAAAAGGAATAAAAATCCTACTCCAAAAAGGAGATCAAGAAGGGATCCTTTTTGGAAACTAATAAACATAAACAAAGGGCAAAATAGGGAACATGCACAAACCCTTATTTTCCCCTAAACCCTAACTCTTAATTTCGCAACCCTAATGGACTAGGCCTTGCGTGTGGGCTTCTTTGGTGGGCTTGGCCGACTTTGATGATGTGGAATGGACTCCATGAGTTGGGTCGGCCCAATTGTTGATGGCGCATGATGGAATGGTGTAGGGAGCTTCCGGAATCTTCTGGAACCTCCCGGAATCATTTCGGAATCAAGATTTTCAAGATTTTTTAAGATTCTGCAAAATATGAAATTCAAGATTTTCAAGAAAATCAAGAATTTCAAGAAATGTCTCTTAAAGTCCAAGAACCTTCCGGCGTCTTCAAGAACTTCAAGAAACAACCGTTTTTTTTATTGTGGAGAGTTTGGAGATGCATTGTCTTCAAGGATCCTTTTGAATAGAATGACTCTCACACTCTTCCGGGCATTCTTTTCAAGGGCTTTGCCTTCAGGTTGGCTTCGTTGATTCTGACTCATAATGTGTGTTGTTTTAGCCCTGGATGTCCTCATCACTAACCAATTCCCAGAGATAATTTCAGCAGCACAAGGACACAAAATCAAGAATTCAATATATTTTCAAGAATTCAAAACAAGTGTCCGAAACTAGTGCATGCAAATCACAATGTGCAGATAAGGTTAGCTGCTTAACATCAGCCACA
The DNA here is from genome assembly GCA_016801395.1 of Leptodermis oblonga. Taxonomy (NCBI): domain Eukaryota; kingdom Viridiplantae; phylum Streptophyta; class Magnoliopsida; order Gentianales; family Rubiaceae; genus Leptodermis; species Leptodermis oblonga. The sequence continues at coordinate 22,890,647 of CM028759.1, read as the reverse complement.
AAACTCACTAACTTTAAACAAAATCAGCACAAAAGGAGTAGAAAAACAGTCGCAAAAACCCAGCAATTTAGAAGCAAAAACAGCAGCACTAAAGTGTCTCTCAAACCCTAGTGTCGCAAAGGAAAGGCGACTAAAAGATTCAACCAACAATCCGAAACCCTAGCTAAGCCAAAACCCGAACCCTAATTTATTTATAAAGTTCATAATTTAATTCAGTGTTTCAGCAAGGAATTCCAGATTGTAATTTAAGAAAAACAGCCCCAAAACGGTACAAGCTTTTCGCAAAAAGAAGGCAATTTTAAAACCCTAAGTTGCGTTTTTCAGTACTTTAAAATTTGGTTCAATTTTTCTAGGGAATTTTGATTTTAAGATAGGGTAAAACAGTACCAAGAAACTGAAATTCAAAACTTGAAAGAAAAAAATTTCCCCCAAGAAGATGCGTTCTAATTCCAAGAATTTCAAGACAAGCAAGACTAACAAGGAAAAGAAAACACATGATAAAGATTTGGTTGTGTTACCTCAACCTCCTCCAACCACAAAACCAGCCCAAGCTCTGATACCAATTGATGTGGACCAAGGTACACATGCGGATGAATTGCCAAGGAAAGTCTGATTAAGTGGTGTAGCTCGTATAAACTCTTAACTTACCCGAAAATCCAGTTAACAAAAATAAACCAACCTAAGCTAATTTACTCAAGGGATTCGAACCAAGTAAGAAAAGAGGTGAAACATGCGAATTTAATTAGGTAGAGCAAATAACCTAATTAAGCTAAGTTTCATGCAATATATAAATTACCAGCATGCAAAATACATAAAGCAATAAAGGAAGAGTACTCAAACTAATAGTTTTAAGATCTGAAAACTTGTTTATTAATATTGTGGATGCCCCTATTTATAGGTATAGGGGTATCCAAATTACAATAGGTGATGTGGACGGTTGTACACATGCGGATAATGTTGCCAAGGACCTTGTGATTAAGCGGCGAGCTCGTTTAACACTTCTAACTTACTTTCGAAAAACAGAGAAATAAAGCTAACCTAAGTTAATTTTATTTTAGATTCGAACCAAGTGTAAGAAAGGAGTTTTGAACATGCGAGTAATTAGGTAGAGCAAGTAACCTAATTAGCTAAGTTCATGCAATTATGTAAACTATGACATGCAAATACATAAAGCAATAAAAGGAGGGTACTCAAACACTAAGTTTTATGATCTGAATACTCTGAATATTATTGAAGTTTCGGCCCCTATTTATAGATGAAGGGATGGCCGAAAATCAGTACAAGAATTAGAAAAAGAAAAGAAGTAGAATTGGAAATTAACCAAGAGGTTAATTTCCTTTACCAAACCTGGAAAGAAGTAGGAATGGTAAGAAAAAGGAAAAGGCAATTTCGGATTTACCCTTAACAAGTGGTAGCCGAAATTGTAAACTAAATTTAAGGAAAAGAATAAAAATCCTACTTCCAAAAAGAATAAGGGAACCCTTTTTGGAAACTAACTTAAAAGAATAAAAGAACTTAATTAATTAAAAGAAGAAATCCCTAATTAACTAAGGAGCCGTGTGGGCTTTGCTTCATGGGCTGCCGTGCGGCTTTCTTGCTTTCTTGGGCTGGCCGAACTTGTGGGCTGGTCCTCCATGAGTTTGGGTCGGCCCAAATTGTAAGGAATTTCATGAATTGTTTCTTTAAAGCCCAAGAACCTTCCGGCATCTTCAAGACTTCAAGAAACAGCCTTTTTCTTTAATGGGAAGTGGTGAATTGCGCCTATCTTCAAAGATTGTTAGAAGAGTTGCAATTTGAACATTTCCTTCATTTTGCTCTAAGGCGTGGGCTTCTACAATCAGCTAAGCGTCCTGATGGCAAGCCTGAACAAGGTTGTTGAGTGCATCTCGAACCATCTTCGCTCTGCTTCTGGTCATGGGCCAAGTGATGTCTACAAGTGGATCCATCTGATATGGGCTTGGATCCTGAAGCATTGTCGGGCCTCGATGTAGAACTCGAACCTCCTCCTCAACTTCTCCGGAACCACTTGGTTGTTGACTTTGACTTGTTGCTTGACTTGGGATGCCCTCATCATCCCCTCCCGGTTGAAAAGGATTTGTCCTCAAATCAGAACCCTATTCATGGACAAAAGGAGACAGGTCAGCAACATTAAAGGAAGAACTAACACCATACTCACCTGGTAAGTCGAGTTTGTAGGCGTTAGGCCCAATCTTGGAAACGATCTGAAAAGGTCCATCGCCCCTTGGATGGAGTTTGGTCCTTCTTCCAGCAGGGAATCGTTCCTTCCTCATGTGAACCCAAACCCAGTCGCCTGGTTCGAAGTCTACAGCCTTCCGCCGTTGGTTTGCATTGGCAGCGGCTTTGGCATACGTCTTCTCCAAATTAGCTCGAACTTTAGCATGTATGCGTTGCACAGCTTCAGCTTTCTTTGCGCCGTCTGGATTGACTTGTTCTTGGGCGGTAAAGGAATGAGATCCATCACCGTCAAAGGAGTAAAGCCGTAGGCAACTTCAAATGGACAGAATCCTGTTGAGGAGTGCTTGGTGCGGTTGTATGCAAACTCTGCAACCGGCAAGATGTCTTCCCAACGCTTTAGATTCTTCTGAATTAACGCCCTGAGTAGGTTGCCAATGGTTTGGTTGGTGACTTCCGTCTGACCATCCGTCTGTGGGTGACTTGTAGTCGAAAACAACAGTTTTGTGCCGAGGCGGGACCACAAAGTCTTCCAAAAATAACTCAGAAATTTGACGTCGCGATCTGACACAATTGTGCGCGGTATCCCATGCAACTGAACTATTCCCTGAAAGAACAACTCAGCTACATGTCTGGCATCATCTGATTTCCTGCAAGGAATGAAATGCGCCATCTTAGAAAACCGATCAACAACGACAAATAAAGAATCATTACCTTTCTGTGTCCTCGGAAGCCCTAGAATAAAATCCATAGAAATGTCAGTCCAAGGTACAGAAGGTACAGGCAAAGGCGTGTAAAGTCCATGGGGCTTAGAAGTAGATTTAACTTGCAAACAATTAATGCATCGTGTGCAAACAGTCTATACATCTTTTCGCATATGTGGCCAATAAAAGTGTTCATGCAACAGTTCAAGTGTTTTATGCACACCAAAATGACCCATAAGACCCCCACTATGAGCTTCACGAACCAGTAATTCCCTAGTGGAACTACGAGGGATGCATAACCTATTTTCCCTAAACAAAAAACCATCCTGTCTATAGTACTTTTGGAATGCACTAGATTTACATGCTTTATACAAATCAGCAAAATCAACATCAGAAGCATATAAATCCTTGAGGTATGCGAAACCTAACAATGTATGATCAAGAATTGTCAGAATTTCATACCTTCGAGATAGAGCGTCAGCAACCAAATTATCTTTACCTTTCTTATACTTAATAATGTAAGGAAAAGACTCAATAAAATTGACCCACTTTGCATGACGTCTATTCAATTTATTCTGTCCTTTTAAATGCTTAAGAGACTCATGATCACTATGAACAACAAATTCTTTAGACATCAAATAATGCGACCAAGTCTCAAAGGCACGGACCACTGCAAAGAGCTCCTTATCATAAGTAGGATAATTTAAGGCAGCCCCTTTTAGCTTCTCACTGAAAAAGGCGATAGGCAGTCCTGCATTAACACTGCGCCAATTCCAACACCTGATGCATCACACATTAGTTCAAACACTTTATCAAAATTAGGTAATGCTAAAACAGGTGCATGAGTGAGATCATGCTTAAGTACAGTAAAGGCATTTTCCTGAGCCTTCCTCCACACAAATGGAACATTCTTCTTGCAAAGATCATTGAGAGGCGCGGCCTTAGTGGAAAAGTCCTTCACAAACCGTCTGTAGAATCCAGCCAATCCGTGGAATGACCGAACCTGTGCTGCAGACGTTGGCTGCGGCCAAAATCCCTAATGGCCTTCACCTTGGCATCATCAACTTTGACACCTTCTGCAGAGACTACAAAACCAAGAAAAACAACCTCCGAAACACAAAAAGTACATTTTTGCATCTTGGCATATAATTGATTAGCACGCAATTCAATTAAAACCAAACGAAGATGTTCAACATGCGAATTGAAGTCTTTAGAATAGATCAGAATATCATCAAAATACACAACAACAAATTTACCTATAAACTTTCTAAGCACATGATTCATTAACCTCATGAAAGTACTAGGTGCATTTGTGAGACCAAAGGGCATGCCCTTTAGTCTTAAAAGCAGTTTTCCATTCATCCCCTTCCCTCATGCGAATTTGATGATAGCCCTGTGTAAGATCTATTTTTGTATAAATTGTGGAACCATGCAAATCTTCTAACATGTCATCAAGCCTAGGGATAGGGTGCCTATACTTGATTGTTATCTTATTTACAGCTCTACAATCCATACACATTCTCCAAGTACTGTCTTTCTTAGGGACTAGAATGACAGGTACATCACAAGGACTTAGAGATTCCCTTACCTGACCATGCGCCAATAGCTTTTCGATTTGCTTCTGCAGCTCCTTTGTTTCCTCCGGATTTGCTTTGTAAGCAGGCCGATTTGGTATAGGCGCGCCAGGGATGAAGTCAATCTGATGTTCAATTCCTCGAAGTGGCGGCAGACCTGTGGCAACTCTTCTGGAAAAACATCCTTGAATTCCTGCAACAAAGATTCGACTTCTATAGGGATATCCCGAGGGATATCGTCAGGGTTAGCACAGTTATCTTTACAGACTAAAACCAGTACATCATCATTGCTGTCTAACACTTGACCTATCTCTCCTTTTGTTGCAAAATAACTATTTCTAGCTTTGTCCTGATCAGGCTTATCAGAGTTCGCCTTACTACCCTTTACATGTTCTTTCCCCTTACCCTTCGCTTGGCGCCTTTCAGCTTCCCAGTTTGCGATGGACTCCTTCATGCGAACTACTTCGGATCGTACTTCAGTCGGCGGCATTGGTAGGAACGTGTGGATCTTGCCCTCCTGGCAGACCGCGTAAGTGTTGGCGACCACATCATGTGTTGCCTTCAGGTCAAAGTGCCATGGTCGTCCGAGCAGAATGTGACAAGCCTCCATTGGCAGAACATCACATAAAACAGTGGATTCGAACTTACCGATAGCATATGGTACGCTTACCTGCTTGGTGACTCTGTAGCCATCTGAGCTGTCGAGCCATTGGAGCCGATAAGGACGTGGATAATTGATTATAGGGAGCTTCAGTTTTTCGACCATATATTCGCTGGCCACATTTGTGCAACTCCCTCCATCAATGATCAGAACACACAACTTCCCATTTACCTTAGTCCTGGCGTGGAAGATGTTTGTCCGTTGAGACGTATCCTGGACAGCAGCTGTAGTTAAGGTGCGAGTAACTAAGTTCTGATTAGGATCTTCTTCGATGAACTCAAATTGCTCGACCAGTGCAGACGGAGTGCTGTCAGTTAACTCCGACAAGGGATTAACAGGTTGATCTTCTTCATCCTCTTCGGAAATATACTCACCATCTTGCCCCAATAAGACCTTCCGGATGTTAGGGCAATCGCGCATGTAGTGGCCACGGCCTGAGCATTTGTGGCAAGTGACATTGCTGATGGATTGCTGAGGTGTTCATGGCGTTCTGGATTGTGATGAAGACGAGGTGGTGGCGGGGACTATAGCCTTCCTTTCTGACGTAAACGGCTTCTTTGCGGGTGGAGAGTAAATCGAATTCTTTCTCCAAGCCGGTGGGGCGCTGGTAGGCGTCCGGACTGGTGGAACTGTCTTCAGGTATTCCTCCATGACCCGAGCTTTGTGCAACATGTCCGTCAGAGTTGTCTCATTCTGAAGTTCAAAAGCTAAAGCTATACCCCTGTTTAGGCCATTAAGAAAATGAGCCATTGAAGGAACTTCATCTTCCTGTACATTTGCCATAATTTTGGCCATCTCTAACTTCCTATAGTATGCGACTACAGATAAAGAACCTTGTACAAGAGTATGTAATTTCCTATACAATTCTCTAAAATAATAATCAGGAACAAAAGTTCTACGCATAGAAGTAATCAAATCAAACCAAGTTAGAGGCGGAGCACGGGCCCGCATTGGACGCGTATTCCTTCGCTGGTCCATCTCTTGATTCCACCAGACCAGGGCATAGTCCGTTAAATGTACCACCGCGAGTGGGACCTTCTTGTGTTCCGGGATCGCATGAAGCTCGAAGATGCGCTCCATTTTCATCTCCCAGTCTAGATAATCCTCCGGATTTGTACCGCCGGCGAAGGGTGGAACAGTCATTTTGCATTGACTGAGACCCTAGAAGGGCTTGGCAGCGGCATTGTCATTGGCAGGGGCGTCCTCCTCTGACTCTGTACGCCGTTGTTCCCGCTCGGTACGTAGTTCAGCGACCTCCTCCGTGAGGGTAGCAAATCGCGCAGAGAGTTGCGCTATTGCAGCCAGTATTTGCTCACTCCCCAAAGGGGCAGAAGCACCTCCTCCTGACATCGGTAATCAGCGAAAATCTGTCTGCTAAGAACAAGGAAAAATGAGTAGTAACCTTACCCCCTTGTCCCCCAAGTGTATCCCACCTAACAGCTACACACAAACCAATGTTTCACTCTAGGGTGGCACCCTTATAGTATGTTCACTCAAGCCTTTTTCCACTCTACCTCCCGGTATTGACAAATGTATAAGGCAAACAGTAATTCACACACAGCAATGATACTTAAGGAAAAAGCACAAATTTTCGAAAAATAGATACTTAGTTCTATTTTGATGTTGAAAAATCTTTTCGCAAACGATATTTGTAATATAGTTCAGATAAGAAGTACACAACAAGGAAATTTCGGGGTGAAGCCCTCAAATTTCAGAAAAGGTGGGTGTGCACGATGACAAAATCCAAACTATAATTCAAGAGTAAATGTTCAGGTCGCTTGAAAAGATACAACTAGCAGTTGAAAGCAGGGCAATTCAAGAATTGAATAGAATTAAGAAAATAAGCTGAGTTGAAACAACTTTAGGAAAGTCCTAAAACTAACCAAAGAAGAGATCACCCACCCAATAGGTAATCAAAGAAACCAATCCCAGCAAATTATTAATTCTTTTCAATAAGCAGACAACCCAATTTGCGATTTTTAAAAACCCCCAAGTGGCGAAAATTTTCTAATATGCGATTTTAAGCAAAGAAACCCTAGGGCTAGCAAAGTGCAATTTTGACTCACTAACCAATTCCCAGGGATAATTCCAGCAGCACAAGGACACAAAATCAAGAATTCAATATATTTTCAAGAATTCAAAACAAGGTATCCGAAACTAGTGCATGCAAATCACAATGCGCAGATAAGGTGAGCTGCTTAACATCAGCTGCAAAAACTCACCAACTTTCACAAAATCAGCACAAGAGGGGTAGAAAAACAGTCGCAAAACCCAGAAATTTAGGCGCTAAAACCGCAGCACTAAAGTGTCTCTCAAAACCCTAGTGTCGCAAAGTAAAGGCGACTAAAAGATTCAACAAAACCGAAACCCTAGCTAAGCCCAAAATCCGAACCCTAACTTTGTTTCTAAAGTCCGAATTTTAATTATGAATTTGTAGCAAGGGATATGCGATTTTAAGTTAAGGAAAACAACCCCAAAACAGTACAAGCTTTTCGCAAAAAGAAGGTGATTTTAAAACCCTAAGTTGCGTTTTTCAGTACTTTAAAATTTGGTTCAATTTTTCTAAGGAAATTTCGATTTTAAAACAGTACCAAAAACCGAAATTCAAAGCTTAAAAGAAAAAAAATTTTCCATGGCTCTGATACCAATTGATGTGGACGGTTGTACACATGCGGATGAAAATTGCCCGGAAAGTGTGATTAAGTAGCGTAGCTCGTATAACCCCTAACTTACCCGAAAATAAGAGAACCAAAAATAAACTAACCTAAGCTAATTTATTTTAAGAATTCGAACCAAGTGTAAGAAAGAGTTGAAACATGCGAAATTAATTAGGTAGAGCAATTAACCTAATTAAGATAAGTTTCATGCAATATGTAAATTCCAAGCATGCAAAATACATAAAGCAATAAAGGGAGAGTACTCAAAACTAATAGTTTTATGATATGAATACTTGTTTTATTAATGAGGTGCGGCTGCCTATTTATAAGCAAGAAACAGCTGAAAATATCACCTAAAAGAAGTAGGAAAAAGAAGTAGAATTGGAAACCAATCAAGAGATTGATTTCCTTTATAATACCAAACCCTGAAAGAAGTGGGTAATGGTAAAAGAAAAGGAAAGGAAATTTCGGTCACCCCTTTTAGTTTAGTGGCAGCCGAATTTACAACTTAAAAACAATAAGGAAAAGGAATAAAAAATCCTACTCCAAAAAAGAGATCAAGAAGGAACCCTTTTTGGAAACTAATTAAACTAAGGGCAAAATAGGGAACATGCACAAACCCTTATTTTCCCCCAAACCCTAACCCTTAATTTTCAACCCTAATGGACTAGGCTTGGCCGTGTGGGCTTCCTTGGGCTGGCCGACTTTGTGGAATGGACTCCATGAGTTGGGTCGGCCCAATGTTGATGTCGCATTATGGAATGATGTAGGGAGCTTCTGGAATCTTCTGGAACCTCCCGGAATCATTTCGGAATCAAGATTTTCAAGATTTCAAGATTCTTCAAGATTCTGCAAAATATGAAATTCAAGAATTTTAAGAAAAACCAAGAACTTCAAGAAATGTTTCTTTAAAGTCCAAGAACCTTCCGGCGTCTTCAAGAACTTCAAGAAACCGCCTTCTTCTTCATTGTGGATTGGGGAATTGCGCCTCTTCTTCAAGAATTGTAAGGAGAGTTGCAATTTGAACCTTTCCGTCTTTGTTCTCCAAGGCGTTGGCTTCTACTATCAATTGAGCGTCCTGTTGGCAGGCTTATACAAGGTTGTTGAGTGTCTCTTGAACCTTCTTTGCTCTGCTTCTGGTCAGTGGCCCAATGATGTCTACAAGTGGATCCCTTTGATATGGACTTGGATCCTGAAGCATTGTTGGACCTCGGTGTAGAACCGAACCTCCTCAGCTTCTCTGGACTCACTTGTTTGTGGACTTGTTTGTGGACTTGGGATGCCCTCATCAAATACATAAAGCAATAAAGGGAGAGTACTCAAAACTAATAGTTTTATGATCTGAATACTTGTTTTATTAATGAGTTGTGGCTACCTATTTATAGGCAAGAAGCAGCCGAAAATCTCACCTAAAAGAAGTAGGAAAAGAAGTAGAATTGGAAACCAATCAAGAGATTGATTTCCTTCACAATACCAAAACCTGAAATAAGTGGGTAATGGTAAAAGAAAAGGAAATTTCGGTCACCTAATTATTAGTGGCAGCCGAAAATTACAACTTAAAAACAAGAAGGAAAAGAAATAAAAATCCAACTCCAAAAAGGAGATCAAGAAGGGATCCTTTTTGGAAACTAATTAAACTAAGGGCAAAATAGGGAACATGCACAACCCTTATTTTCCCCCAAACCTAACCCTTAATTTCCAACCCTAATGGACTAGGCTTGGCCGTGTGGGCTTCTTTGTTGGGCTGGCCGACTTTGTGGAATGGACTCCATGAGTTGGGTCGGCCCAATTGTTGATGTCGCATTATGGAATGATGTAGGGAGCTTCTGGAATCTTCTGGAACCTCCCGGAATCATTTCGGAATCAAGATTTTCAAGATTCTTCAAGATTCTGCAAAATATGAAATTCAAGATAAAAACCAAGAATTTCAAGAAATGTTTCTTTAAAGTCCAAGAACCTTCCGGCGTCTTCAAAAACTTCAAGAAATAGCCTTCTTCTTTATTGTGGATTGGGGAATTGTGCCTCTTCTTCAAGAATTGTAAGGAGAGTCGTAATTTGGAACTTTCCGTCTTTGTTCTCCAAGGCGTTGGCTTCTACTATCACTTGGGCATCTTTTTGGCAAGCTTGTACAAGGTTGTTGAGTGTCTCTTGAACCTTCTTTGCTCTGCTTCTGGTCATTGGCCCAATGATGTCTACAAGTGGATCCCTTTGATATGGACTTGGATCCTGAAGCATTGTTGGGCCTCGGTGTAGAACCGAACCTCCTCAGCTTCTCTGGACTCACTTGTTTGTGGACTTGTCTGTGAGCTTGGGATTCCCTCATCACTAAAGATCATTGTGCTAACCCTGATGACATCCCTAAGGATCTCCTTATGGAAGTCCAATTTCTCTTGCAGGAATATGCAGATGTTTTTCCCGAAGAGTTGCCGGCTGGATGCCCCCTCTTCGTGGCATTGAACATCAGATTGATTTTGTACCTGGCTCATCTATTCCTAATCGTCCAGCCTACAAAGCAAATCCTGAGGAAACAAAGGAATTGCCGAACCAGGTTGAGAAATTGCTCTCCAATGAGCAGGTAAGAGAATCTCTAAGTCCTTGTACGGTACCTGTTATACTTGTTCCTAAGAAAGGTGGTACTTGGAGAATGTGTATGGACTGTAGATCTGTTAATAAGATTACCATTAAGTATAGGCATCCTATTCCTAGGCTTGATGACATGCTTGAAGATTTGTATGGTTCTATAGTTTACACTAAGATAGATCTCACACAGGGTTATCATCAGATTAGAATGAAGGAAGGAGATGAATGGAAAACTGCTTTTAAAACCAAGTTTGGGTTACATGAGTGGTTAGTAATGCCTTTTGGGTCAACAAATGCACCTAGTACTTTTATGCGTTTAATGAATCATGTGCTTAGAAAGTTCATAGGAAAATTTGTTGTTGTCTATTTTGGTGATATCTTGATCTATAGTAGAAACAGGACTGAGCATGTTGAGCATATTAAATTGGTGTTGATTGAATTACGTGAACATAAATTGTATGCCAATGTGAGTAAATGTACCTTCTGTTTGGACGAGGTTGTTTTTCTCGGTTTTGTTGTTTCTAAAGCTGGTGTTAAGGTTGATGACACCAAGGTAAAGGCTATTCGAGATGGCCTACACCAAGTTCAGCCTCACAGGTAAGATTTTTCCATGGTTTGGCTAGATTTTATAGAAGGTTCGTGAAGGATTTTTCTACTAAGGCCGCACCCTTGAACGAGTTGTGCAAGAAAAATGTACCGTTCTTATGGGGACAAGCCCAAGAAAATGCCTTTACTTTTCTTAAGCATGATCTCACTCATGCACCTGTTTTAGCATTGCCTGATTTTGATAAAAATTTTGAACTTATGTGTGATGCTTCAGGTATAGGTATAGGTGCTGTTTTGATGCAGGAAGGTAAACCTATTGCCTATTTCAGTGAGAAGTTGAAGGGAGCTACCTTGAATTATCCTACTTATGACAAGGAGCTCTATGCTGTGGTCAGGGCACTTGAGACTTGGCAACACTATTTGATGAGCAAGGAGTTCGTTGTGCATTCTGACCACGAGTCCCTTAAACAGTTAAAGGGACAAGGTAAGTTAAACAGGCGTCATTCCAAATGGGTTGCTTTCATTGAAACTTTTCCTTACATTATTAAATATAAGAAGGGAAAAGAGAATATGGTGGCTGATGCACTGTCTCGAAGGTATGAAGCTCTTACTCTACTTGAACATTCTTCATTAGGGTTTTCATATCTCAAAGATTTGTATGCTTCTGATCCTGATTTTTCAAATTTATATGAAGCATGTGAACATGGTGCATTTCAGAAATACTTTAGACATGATGGGTTCTTGTTTAAAGAAAATAAGTTATGCATTCCACGTAGTTCATCTAGGGAACTGCTGGTTCGTGAAGCACATAATGGGGGGCTGATGGGTCATTTTCGTGTAACTAAGACACTTGACATGTTAAAGGAACACTTTTATTGGCCTAAAATGTGAAAAGATGTAGAACAAATTTGCTCACGTTGCATTAATTGTTTGAAGGCTAAGTCTACATCTAAACCTCATGGTCTTTACACGCCTTTGCCTATTCCAACTCTGCCTTGGACTGACATATCTATGGATTTTATTCTAGGTTTGCCGAGGACTCAAAGAGGTAATGACTCACTTTTCATTGTTGATGTGGACGGTTGTACACATGCGGATAATGTTGCCAAGGACCTTGTGATTAAGCGGCAAGCTCTTAAAATTCTCTAACTTACCTTCGGCTAAGAGAAACAAAGAAAAGCTAACCTAGCTAGTTTGTTTTATAGTCGAACCAAGTGCAATCAAGAGATTTGAAACATGCGAATAATTAGGTAGAGCAAGAACCTAATTAGCTAAGTTTCATGCAATTATGTAAACTACAACATGCAAATACATAAAGCAATAAAAGGAGGGTACTCAAACACTAAGTTTTATGATCTGAATACTCTGAATTTTATTGAAGAATTCGGCCCCTATTTATAGGAGTAAGGGATGGCCGAATTTGGTACAAGAATTAGAAAAAGAAAGAAGTAGAATTGGAAATTAACCAAGAGGTTAATTTCCTTTACCAAACCTGGAAAGAAGTAGAATTTGGTAAGAAAAAGAAAAGGCAATTCGGTTTTACCCTTAACAAGTGGTAGCCGAATTTGGAATCTAAAAATAAGGAAAAGAATAAAATTCCTACTTCCAAAAAGAATAAGGGAACCCTTTTTGGAAACTAACTTAAAAGAATAGAAGAACATAATTAATTAAAAGAAGAAATCCCTAATTAACTAAGGAGCCGTGTGGGCTTTGTTTAATGGGCTGCCGTGCGGCTTCCTTGCTTTCTTGGGCTGGCCGAAACTTGTGGGCTGGTCTCCATGAGTTTGGGTCGGCCCAATGTGTAGGGAATTTCATGAATTGTTTCTTTAAAGCCCAAGAACCTTCCGGCATCTTCAAGACTTCAAGAAACAGCCTTCTTCTTTATTGTGAAGTGCTAAATTGCGCCTCTTCTTCAAGAATTGTTAGAAGAGTTGCAATTTGAACATTTCCTCTATTTTGCTCCACAGCTGAGCATCCTGATGGCAAGCTTGAACAAGGTTGTTGAGTGCATCTCGAACCTTCTTCGCTCTGCTTCTGGTCATAGGCCCAGTGATGTCTACAAGTGGATCCCTCTGATATGGGCTTGGATCCTGAAGCATTGTCGGGGCTCGATGTAGAACTCGAACCTCCTCCTCAGCTTCTCCGGAACCACTTGCTTGTTGACTTTGACTTGTTGCTTGACTTAGGATGCCCTCATCATCCCCTCCCGGTTGAAAAGGATTTGTCCTCAAATCAGAACCCTGTTCATGGACAAAAGGAGACAAGTCAGCAACATTAAAGGAAGAACTAACACCATACTCACCTGGTAAATCGAGCTTGTAGGCGTTAGGCCCAATCTTGGAAATGATCTGAAAAGGTCCATCGCCCCTTGGATGGAGTTTGGTCCTTCTTGCAGCAGGGAATCGTTCCTTCCTCATGTGAACCCAAACCCAGTCGCCTTGTTCGAAGTCCACAGCCTTGCGCCGTTCGTTTGCATTAGTGGCGGCTTTGGCATACGACTTCTCCAGATTAGCTCGAACTTTAGCATGTATGCGTTGCACAGCTTCAGCTTTCTTTGCACCATCTGGATTAACTTGTTCCTTGGGCGGTAAAGGGATGAGATCCATCACCGTCAAAGGAGTAAAGCCGTAGGCAACTTCAAATAGACAGAACCCTGTTGAGGAGTGCTTGGTTCGGTGGTATGCAAACTCTGCAACCGGCAAGATTTCTTCCCAACGCTTGAGATTCTTCTGAATTAACGCACTGAGTAGGTTGCCAACGGTTCGGTTGGTGACTTCCGTCTGACCATCTGTCTGTGGATGACTTGTAGTCGAAAACAACAGTTTTGTGCCGAGGCGGGACCACAAAGTCTTCCAAAAATAACTCATAAATTTGACGTCGCGATCTGACACAATTGTGTGCGGTATCCCATGCAACCGAACTATTCCCGGAAAGAACAACTCAGCTACATGTCTGGCATCATCTGATTTCCTGCAAGGAATGAAATGCGCCATCTTAGAAAATCGATCAACAACGACAAATAAAGAATCATTACCTTTCTGTGTCCTCGGAAGCCCTAGAATAAAATTCATAGAAATGTCAGTCCAAGGTACAGAAGGTACAGGAAAAGGCGTGTAAAGTCCATGGGGTTTAGAAGTAGATTTAGCTTGCAAACAATTAATGCATCGTGTGCAAACAGTCTGTACATCTTTTCGCATATGTGGCCAATAAAAGTGTTCATGCAACAGTTCAAGTGTTTTATGCACACCAAAATGACCCATAAGACCCCCACTATGAGCTTCACGAACCAGTAATTCCCTAGTGGAACTACGAGGGATGCATAACCTATTTTCCCTAAACAGAAAACCATCCTGTCTATAGTACTTTTGGAATGCACCAGATTCATATGCTTTATACAATTCAGCAAAATCAACATCAGAAGCATATAAATCATTGAGGTATGCGAAACCTAACAATGTATGATCAAGAATTGTCAGAATTTCATACCTTCGAGATAGAGCGTCAGCAACCAAATTATCTTTACCTTTCTTATACTTAATAATGTAAGGAAAAGACTCAATAAAATTGACCCACTTTGCATGACGTCTATTCAACTTATTCTGTCCTTTTAAATGCTTAAGAGACTCATGATCACTATGAACAACAAATTCTTTAGACATCAAATAATGCGACCAAGTCTCAAAGGCACGGACAACAGCATAGAGCTCTTTATCATATGTTGGATAATTCAAAGCAACTCCTTTAAGCTTCTCACTGAAAAAGGCGATAGGCTTTCTTTCCTGCATCAAAACTGCGCCAATTCCAACACCTGATGCATCACACATTAGTTCAAACACTTTATCAAAATCAGGTAATGCTAAAACAGGTGCATGAGTGAGATCATGCTTATGTACAGTAAAGGCGTTTTCCTGAGCCTGCCCCCACATAAATGGAACATTCTTTTTACACAATTCATTAAGAGGCGCGGCTTTAGTGGAAAAATCTTCACAAACCGTCTGTAAAATCCAGCCAATCCATGGAATAACCGAACCTGGGCGGCCGAAGTTGGCTGCGGCCAATCCCTAATGGCCTTCACCTTGGCATCATCAACTTTGACACCTTCTGCAGAGACTACAAAACCGAGAAAAACAACCTCCGAAACACAAAAAGTACACTTTTGCATCTTGGCATATAATTGATTAGCACGCAATTCAATTAAAACCAAACGAAGATGTTCAACATGCGATTTATAATCTCTAGAATAGATCAGAATATCATCAAAATACACAACAACAAATTTACCTATAAACTTTCTAAGCGCATGATTCATTAACCTCATGAAAGTACTAGGTGCATGTGAGACCAAAGGGCATGACTAACCACTCATATAAACCAAATTTAGTCTTAAAAGCAGTTTTCCATTCATCCCCTTCCCTCATTCGAATTTGATGATAGCCCTGTGTAAGATCTATTTTTGTATAAATTTTGGAACCATGCAAATCTTCTAACATATCATCAAGCCTAGGGATAGGGTGCCTATACTTGATTGTTATCTTATTTACAGCTCTACAATCCATACACATTCTCCAAGTACTGTCTTTCTTAGGGACTAGAATGACAGGTACAGCACAAGGACTTAGAGATTCCCTTACCTGACCATGCGCCAATAGCTTTTCGATTTGCTTCTGCAGCTCCTTTGTTTCCTCCGGATTTGCTTTGTAAGTAGGCCGATTTGGTATAGGCGCGCCAGGGATGAAGTCAATCTGATGTTCAATTCCTCGAAGTGGTGGCAGACCCTGCGGCAACTCTTCTGGAAAAACATCAGCGAATTCCTGCAACAAAGATTCGACTTCTGTAGGGATATCCCGAGGGATATCGTCAGGGTTAGCACAGTTATCTTTACAGACTAAAACCAGTACATCATCATTGCTGTCTAACACTTGACCTATCTCCCCTTAACTTTGTCCTGATCAGGCTTATCAGAGTTCGCCTTACTACTCTTTACAATTTCTTTCCCCTTACCCTTATCCATGCGTTTTTCAGCTCCCCAAGCAGCGATTGCATCCTTGATTCGCACAGCTTCCGATCGCACTTCGTGAGGTGGCATGGGTAGGAACGTGTAGATCTTGCCCTCCTGGCAGACTGAGTAAGTGTTGGCGACCCCATCATGTGTTGCTTTCAGGTCAAAGAGCCATGGTCGTCCGAGTAGAATGTGACAAGCCTCCATTGGCAGGACATCACATAAAACAGTGGATTCGAACTTACCGATAGCGTATGGTACGCTTACCTGCTTTGTGACTCTGTAGCCGTCTGAGCTGTCGGTCCATTGAAGCCGATAAGGACGTGGATGATTGACAGGAAGCTTCAACTTGTCAACCATATATTCACTAGCAACGTTTCTGCAGCTCCCTCCATCAATAATCAGAACACACAACTTTCCATTTACCTTAGTTCTGGCGTGGAAAATGTTTGTCCGCTGAGTGGTGTCTGGGACAGCAGCTATAGTCAGAGTGCGAGTAACCAAATTCTGAGAGGGATCTTCCTCGAGGAACTCGAATTGCTCCACTGGTGCAGACGGAGTGCTGTCAGTTAACTCCTGTGAGGGGTTAATGGCTGGTTCTTCTTCATCGTCCTTTGAAATGTACTCACCATCTTGGCCCAATAATACCTTCCAGATGTTGGGACAGTCACGCATGTAGTGGCCACGGCCTGAGCACTTGTGGCAAGTTACGTTGCTGATGGACTGTCTGGGAGTTGATGGCATTCTGGCCTGTGATGAAGAAGGGGTGGCGGCAATAGGGACTATGGCTTTTCTCTCTGACTGGATCGACCTCCTTGCTGGTGGAGAGTAGGCTGGGTTCTTGCGCGAAGCTGGTGGGGCGCTGGTAGGTGTCTGGATTGGTGGAACAGACTTCAGGTACTCCTCCATGACCCGAGCTTTGTGCAGCATGTCTGTCAGAGTTGTAGCATTCTACAATTCAACAGCTAAAGCAATACCCCTGTTTAAACCATTAAGAAAATGAGCCATAGATGCGGGCTCATCTTCCTGTACATTAGCCCTAATTTTTGCCATCTCTAGTTTTCTATAGTATTCATCTACAGACATAGAACCTTGTACAAGAGTATGTAATTTCCTATACAATTCTCTAAAATAGTAATCAGGTACAAAATTCCTACGCATAGATGTAGTCAAATCAAACCACGAGAGAGGCGGAGCACGGGCCCGCATGGGGCGCGTGTTTCTGCGTTGATCCATTTGTTGATTCCACCAGATTAGGGCATAGTCTGTGAAATGGACCACTGCAAGTTGGACTTTCTTGTGTTCCGGGATCGCATGAAGTTCAAAAATGCGCTCCATCTTCATCTCCTAGTCGAGATAGTCCTCTGGATTCGTGCCTCTGGCAAAGGGCGGAACGGTTGTCTTGCATTGACTGAGGCCTGCGAAAGGCTGGTCTGCGGCGTTGGTGCCTGGTGCGGCCACATCGTCGTCTGAGTCTGTGCGCCTCTGTTCCCGTTCAGTCCTGAGTTCGGCGACTTCCTCCGTGAGTGTAGCAAATCGCGCGGAGAGTTGCGCAATTGCAGCCAGGATTTGCTCGTTCCCCAAAGGATTAGGAGCACCTCCACTTGACATTGGATAAAGAGAACGAAAACCTGTCTGCTAAGAATAAGGAAAAGTGAGAAATAACCTTACCCCCTTATTCCCCCAAGTGTTTCCCACCTAACAGCTACACACAAACCCCGTGTTTCGCTCTAGGGTGGCGCCCTGTAAATTATGAACACTCAAGCCTTTTACCTCTCTACCTCCCGGTATTGATAAATGTATCAAGCAAGTAGCAATTCACACAAAAGCAATGACACTTAAGAAAGAAGCAAAATTTTTGCAAAAACCACACTTGGTTCTATTTTGAAAAATCCTTTCGCAAAACGAAATTTTGTAATATAGCTCAGATATGAAGTACACAACAGGAAATTTCGGGGTTAAGCCCTCAAATTTCAGAAGAGATGAGTGTGCACGATGACAAAATCCAAGCTATAATTCAAGAGCAAATGTCCAGGTAGCACGAAAAGATAACTAGGCAATTGAAAGCAGGGCAATTCAAAAGTGAATAGAATCAAGAAAATAAGCAGAGTTGAAACGACTTCAGGAAAAGTCCTAAAACTACCCAAAGAAGCGATCACCCACCCAATAGGTAATCAAGAAACCAATCCCCACAAATTATCAATTCTTCTAATAGGCAAAACAGTACCAAATTGCGAAATTAAATCCCCCTAAATGGCCGAAACAGTACCAAAATTCAGCAAGATGCGATTTTCAAGAATTGAAAACCCTAGGGCTAGCAAGTTTAATTTTTGACTCACTAACCTATTCCTAGGGATAATCTTAGCAGCACAAGGATACAAAACCAAGAATTCACTATATTTTCAAGAATTCAAAACAAAGTATCCCAAACTAGAGCATGCAATTTATAATGCGCAAACAAGTGAGCTGCTTAACATCAACCGCAAAAACTCACTATTTCTCAACAAAACAGCACAAGAGGGGTAGAATTTAATTCGCAAAACCCAGCAATTACAACTGAACCCGAAACCCTTAGAATGAGCAAAACCGAAACCCTTAGAATGTAGGCAAACCCGAAACTGAAAACCAAAACAGAAAAATCAAACCCAAAAATTTGAAACCCTAGGTTTAGGGTTTAGGGTTTAGGGTTAGGGTTAGGGTTTAGGGTTTAGGGTTTAGGGTTACGGTTTAGGGTTTACAATTGAGAAACCAAAACCCTAAGGAAACCAAAAATCGAACCCTCACAGCAACAACCCTAGCAAAACTGAAAACCGAACCCCAAAAATTTTTAAAACCCGATTGGAAATTCTAAAAACCCGATTTTAAGGATCTGAAATTATAGCAAGGGAGTCCGGGTTTTAAGAAAAACTTTGCGATTTTAAAGATTGGCAAACAGTACAAAAATCGCAATTTTAAAGCTTGAAAGAAAAAAAAATTTCCCCAAGAAGATGAATTCTAATCCAAAAATTCAAGATAAGGAAAAGAAAACACCTGGAAAAAGAGTTGGTCGGTTGACCTCCTCCAACCACGAAACCACTCCTTAGCTCTGATACCAATTGATGTGGACGGTTGTACACATGCGGATAATGTTGCCAAGGACCTTGTGATTAAGCGGCGAGCTCTTAAAATTCTCTAACTTACCTTCGGCTAAGAGAAACAAAGAAAAGCTAACCTAGCTAGTTTGTTTTATAGTCGAACCAAGTGCAAGCAAGAGATTTGAAACATGCGAATAATTAGGTAGAGCAAGAACCTAATTAGCTAAGTTTCATGCAATTTTGTAACTACAACATGCAAATACTTAAACCAATAAAAGGAGGGTACTCAAACACTAAGTTTTATGATCTGAATACTCTGAATTTTATTGAAGAATTCGGCCCCTATTTATAGGAGTAAGGGATGGCCGAATTTGGTACAAGAATTAGAAAAAGAAAAGAAGTAGAATTGGAAATTAACCAGGAGGTTAATTTCCTTTAACCAAACCCGGAAAGAGTAGAATTTGGTAAGAAAAAGAAAAGGCAATTCGGTTTTACCCTACCCTTAAGTGTAGCCGAATTTGCAATCTAAAAATAAGGAAAAGAATAAAATTCCTACTTCCAAAAAGAATAAGGGAACCCTTTTTGGAAACTAACTTAAAAGAATAAAAGAACATAATTAATTAAAAAAGAATCCCTAATTAACTAAGGAGCCGTGCGGGCTTTGTTTATGGGCTGCCGTGCGGCTTCCTTGCTTTCTTGGGCTGGCTGAAACTTGTGGGCTGGTCTCCATGAGTTTGGGTCGGCCCAATGTGTAGGGAATTTCATGAATTGTTTCTTTAAAGCCCAAGAACCTTCCGGCATCTTCAAGACTTCAAGAAACAGCCTTCTTCTTTATTGTGAAGTGCTGAATTGCGCCTCTTCTTCAAGAATTGTTAGAAGAGTTGCAATTTGAACATTTCCTCTATTTTGCTCCAAGGCGTGAGCTTCTACAATCAGCTGAGCATCCTGATGGCAAGCTTGAACAAGGTTGTTGAGTGCATCTCGAACCTTCTTCGCTCTGCTTCTGGTCATGGGCCCAGTGATGTCTACAAGTGGATCCCTCTGATATGGGCTTGGATCCTGAAGCATTGTCGGGCCTCGATGTAGAACTCGAACCTCCTCCGCAGCTTCTCCGGAACCACTTGCTTGTTGACTTTGACTTGTTGCTTGACTTAGGATGCCCTCATCAATTGTGGTGGACAGGTTTTCTAAGATGGCTCATTTTCTTCCTTGCAGGAAAACAGATGATGCTAGACATGTTGCAGATTTATTCTTTCATGGGATAGTTCGACTTCATGGAGTTCCACGCACAATTGTATCTGATAGGGACGTTAAGTTCTTGAGTTATTTTTGGAAAACTTTGTGGTCTAGATTAGGAACTAAATTGTTGTTTTCTACTTCTAGTCATCCACAAACGGATGGTCAAACTGAGGTGACCAACCGAACTATAGGGAATTTGTTGCGAGCACTGATTAAGTCTAATCTTAAATGTTGGGAACAGGTCTTGCCGATTGCTGAGTTTGCTTACAATAGATCGAAGCACTCCTCAACAGGTTTCTCGCCCTTCGAAGCTGCCTACTGTTTCAATCCGTTGACGGTCATGGATTTACTGCCACTGCCCCTGAAGGAACAAACCAATCTGGATGGCGAACAGAAAGCAGAAACCGTCAAAAGACTTCACGAGAAAGTTCGACTTCATCTCGAGAAGAAAAATGCAAAGTATGCCATAGATGCAAATCGTCGGCGTAAGGCTGTGAACTTGGAACCAGGAGATTGGGTTTGGGTTAACATGAGAAAAGAAAGGTTTCCCGCAGCTCGACGGACGAAACTTCATCCACGAGGCAATGGACCCTTTCAAATTGTGTCTAAAATGGGGGATAATGCTTACAAGCTTGACTTACCAGGTGAGTATGGTGTTAGTTCTTCTTTTAATATTGCTGACTTATCTCCATTTGATTATGATCAGGATGTAGATTCAAGGTCGAATCCTTTTCAACCGGGATGGGATGATGTGAACGCCCCTAGCTCATCGACAAGTCCAGCTCAAGGAGATCCAGAAGATGGTGCAGAGAGTGCAGCTGAGGTTCGAGTACTTCATCGAGGCCCACCAATGCTCCACGATCCAAGTCCATATCAGAGAGATCCATTCGTTGATATAGTTGGGCCGATGACTCGCAAGAGGAGTTCAAAGCTCAAAGCAGACCTTGCAAACTTTGTTCAAAAGTGTGCTACAGAAGCCCAGCTCATATCCAGCTCCAATGAACTCAATGAGAAGGAAAGAAAGCTTACAAGGGTTACCCTACTCTCCATCAAGGTGGAAATGGTTACTAGTCTTTCCAATTAAGGAAATGGTGGAAATGGTATTTTCAAGCTGTGCAAATGGTGGAAATGGTATTTACGAGCTAAGGAAATGGTGGAAATGGTAACTACAAGTCTTTCCAGTAAAGAAATGGAGACTTCATGAAGACTGAAAAATTTTAGAAGTGAAATGTTTTTTTGAGCTTCTGAAATGATTCCGGAAGCTTCCAGAAGATTCCAGAAGCTTCCTACATCTACATCATCATGCTACATCAATTGGGCCGAATCCATCAAGTCCACTTCATGAACCCACATTCGGCCAAGCCCAAGCCCAAGCCCAAGCCCAAGGAGAAGCAATTCACAATTAGGGTTTGGGTTAGGAGGAGAATTAAGGTTTTGTGCATGTTGCCTAATTCTCTTCATAGATTCCTCTTTTTCTTTTCTCCTTTATTTTTCGGTTTTCCCTTTTCTTTAAAGGTAAAATCTGAATTTTTCCTTCCTTTTTCCTTGAGAATTTCGTTCATAACCTTTCCTTATGGAAGACGAAATTTTCCCTTCTTTTCTTTTACTTTTTCAGCAAGTAAGTTCCTTTTTCTTGCTGATTTTTGTGAGTTACTTAATCTCTTGATTAAGTTCCAATTTTATGTTTTCTTTCCTTATTTTCTCTTGTATTTTCGTGCATCTACACCTATAAATAGGGGTGCTGCACTTCATTATTTTTCAGTGATTAATTGAATGAAAGTTTATACTTTATTATTCACTCTTCTTTATTTTGGCTTAAGTAATTTGCATGCTTTGTTAATTGCTAAAGTACAGGAACTATAGGCTAATTAGATAATTGCTCTATCTAATTGCATGCTTTGTTTTGCCTCTATTATTCTTCGCTTGGTTTGAATTGCGTGTTTAATTTAACTTGTTAAATTAGTAGTCTGCCGAATCCAAGGGTAAGGATTCTAGAGTTTTGAGAGCTGCGTCTTGCATACAGACTTTCCTTGGCAATTTTCCGCATTGAGTTCTTGTTTTCAGAAGTTGAAATCAAGGGTTCACATCAGATGGCTACCCTTATTTGCTGTATCACTCAGCCTTTTACCTCAGTCCTGTATACTCAATTAATTTCACAAAATCCTGGGCAAAGGTAACAAGCAAGCAATCAATCACACAAAGAACAAACTATATAGGAAAGTAGGCAAAAATCTTTCGGAAAAAAGAACTTGGTTCAATTTTCAGTTTTAAAAACACCTTTTCGAAAAAGAAATTTTGATAATATAGCTTAAATAAGAAGTACACCAAAAGGAACTTTCGGGGAGAAGCCCTCAAAGTTCAGAGAGAATGGCAGTGCACGAAGACAAAATTCAAGGTATAATTCAGTAAATGTTCAGGTCGCACGAAAAGATAGCAAGCTAAAGAAGCAGGGCAATTCAATTGAAGAAGCAAGAATAATTAGCAGGTTTGAAACAAATCAGGAAAGACCTAACTAACCCAAGAAGTGATCACCCTACCCAATGGGTAATCAAGAAACCAATTCCAACCAATTATTCAAGTGTTTGAAAAAAAAATTTTAACCCCTATGGCTGAAAAATTCCCCTGATGTCACTGTGGTGCTGTGGGGAGTAGTGGCGAAAACGAACACTATCAACTTTGCAAGCACAATGACGGAGAAGAAGATTCCCAATAAAGAAAAGAAACCTCTCTGGCTTTGGAGCGTACTACTGCGGGGAGTAGTGTCGATGAACGAACACTATCAACTTTGGAGGCACACTTTAAACCGTGGAGAAATCAATTCTTGAAGCAATTGCCACAAAGATACCAAAATTGCAATTTTATCACCTCCCAAGCCAAATATGCGATTTTAGAACTTAGACAGCACGACGATACAATTTCAGGAATTCGATATTTTCAAGAATTAAAAACAAGATAGGCGTGCAGATATATCACAAATTGCAAAACAAGGTGAGTGGCTTAACTTCAACCGCCAAAGTTCACCGAATTCAATAAAATTGCCAATAGGGAGAGCTGTGTAAAACAGTCCAATAAAGAGCAATTTCAGCAACAAAAAGTATTAGTTATCCTTTAATTGCAATAAAAAACAGCACTAATTGGATCCACAAAGGCAATTCCAAAAACAGTACCAAAAGTGAGCAAAAGAGCCCTAGCTTTTAAAACCCTAAAACCGATTTTCCAAACTATTAAGAAATCGATTTTACCCTTTCTTTTCGCAAATTCTTCTTCCTTTTTCAATCCACAATTTTGATTTTACTAGCAAAATAATGTGAACAAAATCGAAAGTTTATTTAAGAAAAACAAAAAAAAAATTCTCAAAAAGGAGCGTTCTTTTCCACAAATTCATTAATTTAAGTAGAATAAAGGAAGAGAAAAAACCTGATGATTCAACTGAGTTACTTCAGTCTTCTCCGGTCGAGCAAACAGCCCTGGCGCTTTGATACCAATTGATGCAAACCCCTGATTCCCAACGCCTTTGGAAATCAAGAACTCTACGCGGAATGCGCCTTTGGAAAGTCTGAATGCGCCAAGGAAAGTCTGAATGCAAGACACTGCTCTTAAACCCTAGAATCCTTACCCTTGGATTTGGCAGACTACTAACTTACAAAGTAAATTAAACACGCAATTCGAACCAAGTGGAGTAAACTAGAATTCGAAACAAAGCTTTGATTAATAGACAGAGCAATTATCTATTAGCCTATAGATTCTTGACTTTTAGCAATTAACAAGCATGCAAATTACATAAGACCAAAATAAAGCAGTGATTAAAGAAGTATAAATTCTAACTTAATCAATAATCAAAAAAATAAAGTGAGGAATTCGGCTGCCTTATATAGGGGAGGGTGGCCGAATTCTTTGACCTAAAACTACTAAGAAAAGGTAGTGAAATTGGAAACCAATCAAGAGATTGATTCCTTACAAAATCAAATCCTAAAGGAACTGGGATTGATTAAAGAAAGTAATTCGGCTTCACAAAGGGAAAGAGCTGGCCGAATTTACAATTAAAAATAAGGAAATAAAGAAGTAAAAATAAATCACAAAAAGGTTTCAAGAAGGTAAACCTTTTTGGAAACTACCTACAAATCAGCCCAAGTTGTAACAAACTTGTAACAACCCTAACTAACTTGTAACAAACTTTGAGTAGAATTAGGAAACATGCACAAATCCTAATCCTTCCCTAACCTAAGCTTCCAAGTGGCGTGTGGGCTGCTCCTTGTTGGCTTTGGTTTGGCCAAAAATTGTGAAGTGGATTTCAAGGGGGTTTCGGCCCAAATAAGATGGCGCATGGTGGAGATGATGTAGGGAGGTTCTGGAATCTCCCGGAATCATTTCGGAATGTCAAAAATCAAGAACTTCAAGATTGTTCAAGATTTTCAAAATTCTTCAAGATTCAGTAAGCCGCGAAATTCAAGATTTTCAAGAAAATCAAGAACTTCAAGAAATGCCCTTTCCTTCAGCTGGATTGATTAGTAGGCACCATTTCCATTGTGATGGAGCGTAAAGTGGCGCTTTTATCCTTCCTTCTATTTTCTTCAAGGGCGTTTGTGTCCGTAACGAGTTGGGCTTCTGTAGCACTCCTTTGAACAAGGTTTTCAAGATCTTCTCTGAGCTTCCTTGTCCCTCTTTGGGTCATAGGCCCAACTATGTCAACGAACAGATCTCTTTGATATGGGCTCGGGTCCTGGAGCACACGAACCTCTGCTGCACTTTCCGAGTCCTCATTGCTTGAACTAGGATCCTCTGTGTACTGACTTGGCGTAGGGCTGGAGATGCCCTCATCACTCTCCATCTGAATTTCCTTGTCTAAATATTCGTCACTTGGAAGCTTAGGTTAGGGAAGGATTAGGATTTGTGCATGTTTCCTAATTCTACTCAAAGTTTGTTACAAGTTAGTTAGGGTTGTTACAAGTTTGTTACAACTTTGGCTGATTTGTAGGTAGTTTCCAAAAAGGTTTACCTTCTTGAAACATTTTTGTGATTTGTTTTTGCTTCTTTATGATGAGGGCATCCCCAGCCCGTCGACAAGTCCAAGCAGAGAGGATCAACAAGTAGATGCAGAGGACTCGAGAAAGGAAGCAGAGCATGTTCGTGTGCTACACCGAGGCCCAGTTATGCTACAGGACCCGAGCCCATTCCAGAGAGATCCATTTGTAGTTATCATTGGGCCAATGACACGCAGAAGGACAAGGAAATTAAAGGCCGACCTTCGAAACCTAGTCCAAGAATGTTCCCGACAAGCCCAGATGGTATCCGAAGCACAAACCCCTAAAGATAAAGCCCAGAAGAGTCAAAAGGGTAAAATGGTCTTTTTACTCACCATTTTCGAAAAGGGGTCTAAATTGAAGAGTTATGAAGAAATGAAGAATTTGTAAAATTTGAGTTTCAGAAATGATTCCGAAAGCTTCCAGAAGCTTCCTACACTTTTCACAGACACGCCTTTGAGTTTTGGGCCGAATCCCCTTGCAATCCACCTTCATAAATTCGGCCAGCCCAGACCAAGAGAAGGAGAGGAAATTCCGAAATTGGGAAGCCCAATTGAGAAGCCCAATCCGAAATTGTGAAGGGTGTTCATTAAGGAGTTAGTTTGAGTTTACAACTTAAGTTAATTCTAGTAGTAGTTTTCAATAAGAGTTCCTACTTAAACTCTTGTTGTATTTTATCTTCTTGTTTTTTAAGATAATTTTTGGCTGAAATTATCCCATAACTCACCCGAATTTTATCTCTTAACAAACCTAGTTCCTTTAGGTTTGTTTCTTTTCAAGAGATCAATCTCTCGATTGATTTCTACTTCTTAGTTTTGATTCATTTCTACTTCTTTATTTAGCTAGGAATTTCAGCTAGATACATTAGTGAGAAAACCGAATTCAGCATTTTAACTAAACCTAGTTCTTTTAGGTTTCAGTTTGTAAGGAATCAATCTCTTGGTTGAGTTCCAATTTCAGTTGATTTCTACCTACTTGTACTGAAGAATTCGGCTGCCTTTAACTATAAATAGGGGTCCTCTTCTTCATTTTTCAACACACAATTTTGATTCAAGTAATAGAATAGTATAGTTTTATACTTCTTGAATCATTCTCTTATTTTGAGCTTTCGTAGTTTGCATGCTTTGTGAATTACTATAAGTTTAGAAACTATAGCTTTTTAGGTAATTGCTCTGCCTAGAATGCATGCTTTTGTTTCGACTATTTTGTTCTTAAACTTGGTTCGATCTGCGTGTTTAAAATTAGCTTAGCTTAATTTTAGTAGACTACCGAATCCAAGGTAGGGATTCTAGAGGTTAAGAGCTGCGTCTCGCAATTTCCAGACTTTCCTTGGCAAGTATTCCGCATCGTGAACTCCGGTCCACATCACTTTATTTCCTTTTTATTTCTTGTATTTTCGGCCAGCACCTTAAACCTTGCAGCCGAAATTTCCTTTTAATCAATACTAGTTCCTTTAGGATTTGATTCTTGTAAGAAACCAATCTCTTGATTGGTTTCCAATTTCACTACCTTTTCCTAGTTGTTTTAGGATAGAAATTCGGCTATCCCTCCCCTACTTAAGGGCAGCCGAATTCCTCATTAATTTTCAGTTGATTATTGATTAAGTTAGAAATTATACTTCTTTAATCACTCCTTTATTTTGGGATTATGTAATTTGCATGCTTGTTAATTGCTAAAAGTCAAGAAACTATAGGCTAATAGATAATTGCTCTGTCTATTAATCAAAGCTTTGTTTCGAATTCTAGTTTACTCCACTTGGTTTGAATTGCGTGTTTAATTTACTTTGTAAGTTAGTAGTCTGCCGAATCCAAGGGTAAGGATTCTAGGGTTTAAGAGCAGTGTCTTGCATTCAGACTTTCCTTGGCACATTCTGCGTAGAGTTCTTGGTTTCTAAAGGCGTTGGGAATCAGGGATTCGCATCAGAGAGGTTGTTTGAGCTCCATGAAGTCCAGATGATAAGAAGGTGAGAATTGTTGTTGCCCACTTCACCGACTATGCCGTCGTCTGGTATGATAACGAACTAGAGCAACAATGCTAAGCCCGCCACTAGCGAGCCTCCACTCAGTTTCATGGTGGAATGAAAATTCGATCGCTTATGTCTATGCAAGTATCATATTTAAGGAAGAATCTTTTTGAAGTGATAGGGATTGATGAGGTCATCCGAAGTTAACACTCGACTTCTCAGAAGGGTACAAGTCAACAAATGGTTGAGAAGGTTCAGAGTCGACAGATGGCTTCTCACAAATCCACCAGAAAGAACTTTGATTCAAAGATGGAGAAATGGAGTTAAGAAGAAATATCATTACACTCCATTTTCTAAGTTACCAGCTGAAAAGAAGTGATAAGGATATCAAAGGCTAAAAACAACACAAGTTATGAGTCAGAATCCACAAAGCCAACCGGAAGGCAAAGCCTTGAGAGGAAAAATGCCAAGTATGCTTCAGATGCAAATCGAAGGCGCAAGGCTGTGAACTTTGAACCAGGCAACTGGGTTTGGGTTCACATGAGAAAGGAAAGGTTTCTAGCAGCCCGGAGGATGAAACTCCACCCAGAGGCGATGGGCCTTTTTCACGTTATAGCAAAGATGGGGGATAACGCCTACAAACAGGATCTACCAGGAGAGTTTAGTGTTAGTGCATCTTTTAATGTTGCTGACTTGTCTCCATTTAATTTTGACCAGGATCTTGATTCGAGGTCGAATCCTTTCCAACCAGGAGGGAATGATGAGGGCATTCCCAGCCCTACGCCAAGTCAGTATGCAGAGGATCCCAGTTCGAGTAATGAAGGTTCGGAAAGTGCAGCAGAGGTTCGTGTGCTTCATAGAGGCCGCCAATGCTCTAGGACCCAAGCCCATATCAAAGAGATCCGTTCGTTGACATAGTTGGGCCTATGACCCGAAGAAGGATAAGGAAGCTTAGATCAGATCTTGAAAACCTTATCCGAAGGAGTGCTACAGAAGGTCAACTTGTTACGGAAACCAACACCCTTGAAATGAATGCAAGGAAGGTTAAAACCGTCACTTTACTCTCCATCATAGGGGAAATCACGCCTACTAATCAATCCAGCTGAAGGAAGGGACATTTCTTGAAGTTCTTGATTTTCTTGAAAATCTTGAATTTCGTGGATTACTGAATCTTGAAAATCTTGAAGTATCCTGAAATTCTTGATTTTTATGTTCTGAAATGATTTCGGGAGATTCCAGAACCTCCCTACATCATCCACCTCATGCGCCATCATCATTGGGCCGAACCTCCCTTGAAGTCCACAACTCCAAGTTCGACCAGCCCAACAACCCGCCAAGGATAGCCCAATTCGCATAATGGTAAGGTTTAGAATTAAGGGTTTTAGGGTAGAGTAAGGGATAAGGATTTGTGCATGTTCCCTATTTCTACTCCTTGTTTGTTACAAGTTAGTTAGGTTGTTACAAGTTTGTTACAACTAGATTAGCTTGGTAGTTTCCAAAAAGGGATCCCTTCTTGATCTCCCTTTTTGGATAGGATTTATATTTATTTTCCTACCAATTTTAAGTGTTAATTTCGTTCATATGACAATCCAAGTGGCAGACGAATTCAGCATCTACCAAAACCTAGTTCCTTTAGGTTTCGGCTTTGTAAGAAATCAGTCTCCTGATTGGTTTCCAATTTTAATTCTTTTTCTAGTATAATTAGGTTAGAAT
Source organism: Leptodermis oblonga (assembly GCA_016801395.1). Taxonomy (NCBI): domain Eukaryota; kingdom Viridiplantae; phylum Streptophyta; class Magnoliopsida; order Gentianales; family Rubiaceae; genus Leptodermis; species Leptodermis oblonga. Next base: position 22,861,723 of record CM028759.1, on the reverse strand, counting down.
TTCGTTCACCCCTTTCCATAAAGGTGACTTAATTCATCCACCATTGTCCTTGTTCATTTAGGACTTGGTTTGTAAGGAAAATCCAATTCTGATTGGTTTCCACTTTTGCTGCTTTTAGTTATTCTTTTCCTATTGTAATTTGGACACCCCCATACCTATAAATAGGGGTACCAACCACCAAATTCTTTAGTTGATTAAATGATTTAAGTTATAGTTTAATACTTCTTTAGTCACTCACCTTATTTTGGGCTTATGTAATTTGCATGTTTGTTAATTGCTAAAAGCTACAGAAACTATATGCTAATAGATAATTGCTCTGTCTATTGCTAAGCTTTGTTTCGATTCTATTATTCTCCACTTGGTTCAAATTGCGTGTTTAATTTACTTTGTAAGTTAGTAGTCTGCCGATTCCAAGGGCAAGGATTCTAGAAGTTAAGAGCTGCGTCTTGCATTCAGACTTTCCTTGGCACTTTCTGCATCAAGTTCTTGGTTTCCACGGAGTTGGGGATCAGGGGTTCACATCAATTGGTATCAAAGCCAAGGCTGTTTGCTCGACAGGAGGAGATTGGAGTAACACAATCAACTCATCAGGTGTTTTCTATTCCCTTAATCTACTTTAATTACTGATTTTGAAAAATTTTCTTTTTCTTAAATAAACTATTTCAATTTTGCTCATACTGTTTTTACAAATTAAAATCAAAATTTTGGCTTGGAAAAGAAAGGGAAAATTAAAAAAAAAGGTTTTAAAAAATCGGTTTCTTCAAAATTGGAAAATTGGTTTTTAGGGTTTTTAAGGCTAGGGCTCTTTTGCTCACTTTTGATACTGTTTTGCAATTGCCTTTGTGAATCCAATTGGTGCTGTTTTTGGTAACAATTAAAGGATAACTGACACTTTTTGTTGCTAATGCTCTTTAATTTGGACTGTTTTGCTCGCCTCTCTCTCTTTGCAATTTGTGTTAATTTGGTGAACCTTGGTGGTTAATGTTAAGCCACTCACCTTGTTTTTCCAATTTGTGATATATATGCACGTATCTTGATACTTTGTTTTGAATTCTTGAAAATATATTGAATTCTTGAAATTGTATCGTTGTGCTGCCTAAAGTTATAAAATCGCATATCTGGTTTGGGAGGTGATAAAATTGCAATTTTTGGTATCTTTGTGGCAATTGTTTCAAGGATTGATTTCTCCATGGTTTAAAGTGTGCCTGCAAAGTTGATAGTGTTCGTTCATCGACACTACTCCCCACAGTAGTACGCTCCAAATCCAAAGAGGTTTCTTTTCTTTATTGGGAATCTTCTTCTCTGTCATTGTGCTTGCAAAGTTGATAGTGTTTGTTTTCTCCACTACTCCCCACAACACCACAGTGACATCAGGGGAATTTTTCTGCCACAGGGGTTAAATTTTTTGAAAAACTTGAATAAATTGGTTGGAATTGGTTTCTTGATTACCCGCTGGGTAGGGTGATATTAGGTCTTTCCTGATTTGTTTCAAACCTGCTACTTATTCTTGTTCTTCAATTGAATTACCCTGCTTCTTAAACTTGCTATCTTTTCGTGCTACTTGAATGATTACTCTGAATTATAGCTTGAATTTTGTCTTCGTACACTGTCATTATCTCTGAACTTTGAGGGCTTCTCCCTGAAAGTTCCTCATCGGTTTGCTTCTTATTTGAGCTATATTATCAAAATTTCTTTTTCGAAAAGGTATTTTCTTTTTAAAAACTGAAAATCGAACCAAGTTCTTTTTTTCGAAAGATTTTTGCCACTTTCCTATATAGTTTTGTTCTTTGTGTGATTGACTGTTTGCTTGTTACCTCTGCCCAGGATTTTGTGACCACAATTGAGTATACAGGACTGAGGTAAAAGGCTAAGTGATACAGCACATAAGGGTTGCCATCCCTAAGAGCGATACACAGGGTTGTGTGTAGTTGTTAGAGGGGTCATACTAGGGGGACAAGGGAGTAAGGTTACTCTACTCACTTTTACTTGTTCTTAGCAGGAATCTTTCTTGGTTACTAGGTATGTCAGGAGGAGAAGTGCCCCCAGTTACGAATGCGCAACTCATGGCTGCCATTACTAGGGTTACGTTCTATGAGACCCTTGCAAACGGCATTATAAGGGTATAACTTTGTGCAAATTGACCTCTATAGGGAAATTTGGTGCCATTGTTGATGAGGATATCCAGAGCTAAAACAGCACGTATTAGGAGTCAGAAAGATGGACGCCAAATGGAAGCCCACGCCTTGGAGCAAAATGGAGGAAATGTGCAATTTGCAACTCTTCTAACTATCTTGGAAGGAGAGGCGCAAATCATCACATTTTAATCAAGAAGAAGGCTGTTTCTTGAAGTCTTGAAGAAGCCGGGAGGTTCTTGGACTTAAAGAAACCAAATAATAAAATTCCCTGCAATTGGGCCGACCCAAAAACTCATGGACCAGCCCACAGTTTTCGGCCAGCCCAAGTTGAAGCATGAAGCCGCACGGCCCAATCCAAGGAGAGAAGCCCACACGGCCAATCAAGGAAAAAGCCCACACGGTTTTAGGGAATTATTTTTCAGATTTTAATTAAGTTATTTTATTTTTAGTTAATTTCCAAAAAGGTTTCCTTATTCTTTTTGGGAGTAGGATTATCATTCTTTTCCTACTTGTTTTCTAATTAGCTTTCCTTCTTGATTTAGGAGTTGTAATTTTCGAAATTACCTTTTCTTTTTCTTACCATTCTCCTACTTCTTTCAGGAGTTGGTATTGTAAAGGAAATTAACCTCTTGGTTAATTTCCAATTCTAATTCTTTTCCTTTTCCTTTTCTACTGATTTTCGTCCATCCTTACTCCTATTTAAAGGGGACGAAATTTCAATAAAATTTAGAGTATTTCAGATCAAAAACTTAGTGTTTGAGATACCTCCTTTTATTGCTTTATGTATTTGCATGTTGTAGTTTACATAATTGCATGAAACTTAGCCTTTTAGGTTCTTGCTCTACCTAATTGTTCGCATGTTTCACACCTCTTTTCTTGCACTTGGTTCGAATTCTTAAACAAACTGGTCAGGATAGTTTATCCCTTGTTTTATCAATTCTGAACGTAAGTTAAAGGTTTGTAAGAGCTTGTCACTTAATCACAAGGTCCTTGGCAACATTATCCGCATGTGTACAACCGTCCACATCAATTGGTATCAGAGCTAAGGAGTGGTTTCGTGACCGGAGGAGATCAACCGATCAAATCCTTTTCCAGGTGTTTTCTTTTCCTTATTAAATCTTGATTGTTCTTGAAATTCTTGGAATTGAATTCATCTTCTTGGGGGAAAATTTTTTTTTCTTCCAGCTTAAAATTGCGATTTTGTACTGTTTTTCCATCCTTAAAAATCGCAAATTTTCTTACAAATTCGGATACCCTTGCTGCAATTTTTGAAATTAAAATCGGACCTCAATTTTCAGATTAGGGTTTCGGTTTTTAGTGACACTAGGGTTTCGGGTTTCCGTCGCTACTTCACGCGACCTAAGGTTTTTTGTGCTTGGTTTTTGCGACACTTTTCTACCCTTCTCTTGTGCTGATTTTGCTGAAAATTGTGAGTTTTGCGGTTGATGTTAAGCAGCTCACTTGTTTGCGCATTGTAAAATTGCATGCTATAATTTTGGATACTTTCATTTGAATTCTTGAAAATATAGTGAATTCTTGATTTTGTATCCTTGTGCTGCTAAGATTATCCCTGGGATTAGGCTAGTAAATTGAAAAATTGTTTTTGCTGGCCCTAGGGTTTTCGAAATTGAAATCGCATATTGCTAGAAAGTTGGTACTGTTTTCGGCCATTAGGGGGTAGTAATTTCGCAATTTTGGTGCTGTTTTGCATATTAGAAGCCTTGATAATTTGTGGGGATTGGTTTCTTGATTACCTATTGGGTGGGTGATCGCTTCTTTGGGTAGTTTAGGCTTTCCTGAAGTTGTTTCAACTCTGCTGATTTTTCTTTGCTTCTATTCACCTTGAATTGCCCTGCTTTCAATTGCCTTGTTTATCTTTTCGTGCGACCTATACATTAGATCTTTAATTATAGTTTGGATTTTGTCATCGTGCACACTCATCTTTTCTGAAATTTGAGGGCTTCACACCCGAAATTTCCTGTTGTGTACTTCATATCTGAACTATATTACATAAACATCGTTTGCGAAAAGATTTTTCAAAAACAGAACCAAGTGTGGTTTTTGCGAAAATTTTTGCCTTTCTTAAGTGTCATTGCTTTTGTGTGAATTGCTGCTTGCCTGATACATTTATCAATACCGGGAGGTTTGAGTGGTAAAAGGCTTGAGTGCACATCTTATACAGGGCGCCACCCTAGAGCGATACACGGGGTTTGTGTGTAGCTATTAGGTGGGAGACACTTGGGGGAATAAGGGGGTAAGGTTCTTTCTCACTTTTCCTTATTCTTAGCAGACAGATTTTCGCTTTCTTTTACCAATGTCAGGTGGTAGTGCTCCTAACCCTCTCGGGAACGAGCAAATTCTGGCTGCGATTGCGCAACTCTCCGCGCGATTCGCTACTTTAACGGAGGAAGTCGCCGACCTCAGGACTGAACGGGAACAGAGGCGCACAGACTCAGACGACGAACCGGCCGGTCCAGGCCCCAACGCCGCAGACCAGCCATTCGCAGGCCTCAGTCAGTGCAAAACTACCGTTCCACCCTTTGCCGGAGGCACGAATCCAGAAGAGTACTTAGACTGGGAGATGAAGATGGAGCGCATCTTTGAGCTTCATGCGATCCCAGAGCACAAGAAGGTCCAGCTCGCAGTTGTACATTTCACAGACTATGCCCTAATCTGGTGGAATCAGCAGCAGGACCAGCGCAGAAATACACGCCCAATGCGTGCCCGCGCACCGCCTCTCTCGTGGTTTGATTTGACTACCTCTATGCGTAGGACTTTTGTACCGGACTACTATTTTAGAGAATTGTATAGGAAATTACATACTCTTGTGCAAGGTTCTATGTCTGTAGATGAGTATTATAGAAAGTTAGAGATGGCTAAAATTAGGGCTAATGTACAGGAAGATGAGCCCGCATCTATGGCTCGTTTTCTTAGTGGTTTAAACAGGGGGATTGCTTTAGCTGTTGAATTGCAGAATGCTACAACTCTGACAGACATGCTGCACAAAGCTCGAGTTATGGAGGAGTATCTGAAGTCCGTTCCACCAGTCCGGACACCTACCCCTACCAGCGCCCCACCAGCTTGGCGCAAGAATCCGACCTACTCGCCACCAGCAAGGAGGCCAAGCATGTCTGACCGCAAGGCCATTGTCCCTGTTGCCGCCGCCGCCACTTCTTCTTCATCCCAGCAGAAAACGCCATCAACTCCCAGGCAGTCGATCAGCAACGTTACTTGCCACAAGTGCTCAGGCCGTGGCCACTACATGCGTGACTGTCCCAACATCCGGAAGGTATTATTGGGCCAAGATGGTGAGTACATATCAGAATCCGATGAAGAGGAGCCAACCGTTGACCCTATAAAGGAGTTGACTGACAGCACTCCGTCAGAACCTGTGGAGCAGTTCGAATTTCTTGAAGAAGATCCTTCTCAGAACTTGGTTACTCGCACACTGACTACAGCTGCTGTCCCGGACATGTCCCAGCGGACAAACATCTTCCATGCCCGTACAAAGGTAAATGGAAAGTTATGTGTTCTGATTATTGACGGAGGGAGTTGTACTAATGTTGCTAGTGAGTACATGGTTGATAAGTTGCGCCTCCCTGTCATCAATCATCCACGTCCTTATCGGCTTCAATGGCTCGACAGCTCAGACGGCTACAGAGTCACAAAGCAGGTAAGCGTACCATACGCTATCGGTAAGTTCGAATCCACGTTTTATGTGATGTTCTGCCAATGGAGGCTTGTCACATTCTACTCTCGACGACCATGGCTCTTTGACCTGAAGGCAACACATGATGGGGTCGCCAACACTTACTCGGTCTGCCAGGAGGGCAAGATCCACACATTCCTACCCATGCCACCGGCTGAAGTGCGATCAGAAGCTGTTCGTATGAAGGAGTCACTCGCTAAATGGGAAGCTGAAAGGCACCAAGCGAAGGGTAAGGGGAAAGAACTTGTTGTAAAGGGTAGTAAGGCGAACTCTGATAAGCCTGATCAGGACAAAGTTAAATATAGTTGTTTCGCTACACAGGGAGATATAGGACAAGTGATAGATAGCAAAGATGATGTACTAGTTTTAGTATGTAAAGATACTTGTGCTAACCCTGCAGATGTCCCTCGGGATATCCCTCTGCAAGTCGTTTCTTTGTTGCAGGAAGAAGACAAACCGAATGAGACAAAGAAGTTGCAAAGACAGTTCTACGAGCTTTTGGCGCACGATCAGAACTACTGCAAAGCACTGTTGCCTGTTGTCTACGCTGCCAAAGAGATGTCAAAGGAGCTTAACGCCCGTGATGGCGATATCCCTTTTCAAATCGTGTCAACAATTGGGCATCATGCTTACACGCTTACAGGTAAGTATGCTCTATGTTTTGTGTTAATCTTCCTGACTTGTTTCTGTTTGTTTTCAGCGCCTTGGATTCGAGGACGAATCCTTTCCAACCAGGAGGGGATGATGAGGATATCCAGAGCTAAAACAGCACGTATTAGGAGTCAGAAAGATGGACGCCAAATGGAAGCCCACGCCTTGGAGCAAAATGGAGGAAATGTGCAATTTGCAACTCTTCTAACTATCTTGGAAGGAGAGGCGCAAATCATCACATTTTAATCAAGAAGAAGGCTGTTTCTTGAAGTCTTGAAGAAGCCGGGAGGTTCTTGGACTTAAAGAAACCAAATAATAAAATTCCCTGCAATTGGGGCGACCCAAAAACTCATGGACCAGCCCACAAGTTTTCGGCCAGCCCAAGTTGAAGCATGAAGCCGCACGGCCCAATCCAAGGAGAGAAGCCCACACGGCCAATCAAGGAAAAAGCCCACACGGTTTTAGGGAATTATTTTTCAGATTTTAATTAAGTTATTTTATTTTTAGTTAATTTCCAAAAAGGGTTTCCTTATTCTTTTTGGGAGTAGGATTATCATTCTTTTCCTACTTGTTTTCTAATTAGCTTTCCTTCTTGATTTAGGAGTTGTAATTTTCGAAATTACCTTTTCTTTTTCTTACCATTCTCCTACTTCTTTCAGGAGTTGGTATTGTAAAGGAAATTAACCTCTTGGTTAATTTCCAATTCTAATTCTTTTCCTTTTCCTTTTCTACTGATTTTCGTCCATCCTTACTCCTATTTAAAGGGGACGAAATTTCAATAAAATTTAGAGTATTTCAGATCAAAAACTTAGTGTTTGAGATACCTCCTTTTATTGCTTTATGTATTTGCATGTTGTAGTTTACATAATTGCATGAAACTTAGCCTTTTAGGTTCTTGCTCTACCTAATTGTTCGCATGTTTCACACCTCTTTTCTTGCACTTGGTTCGAATTCTTAAACAAACTGGTCAGGATAGTTTATCCCTTGTTTTATCAATTCTGAACGTAAGTTAAAGGTTTGTAAGAGCTTGTCACTTAATCACAAGGTCCTTGGCAACATTATCCGCATGTGTACAACCGTCCACATCAATTGTTGTTCCTTCTTACTTGGCCTGAGAATCGAAGTGTAAGTCATAGTAATAGGTATGTTTAGAATATGCTTCACAAAGGTACGCTTTTACTTTTACATTGATTCTCCTTCTATTGGTTATCATCATGTTAGGGATTTTACAACATCTTGAGTATTGTGAATCTTAAACATGTGCATAACCTCATGGGATACATCTTTTGGTTTAAAGACTGCATGCTTTTGCAGTCACTATTTCCCTAAGATGTCTTTCTCATAAATTGTCTCTGTAGTTATTAATTGGTTGTCACATCAGTCATACATGTAATTTCTGCTGGTTATAATAATTATGCAATTGTGATAGTCTTAGCTCACGTGCATAATTCTTTTAAGCTGAGTGTTGAGTATATAGCTCGGTTGATCTAACTATATCTACCTACAACTAATATTTGAGATTTCTTATTGATATGTAATTATTCTTTAGGAGTATGGATAAGTTCATGAGGTTTTAGATGCTTCCCGATAGTTTCTTGCAAGCGTCTAAAAAGTTCTTGAGAGGTTCTTGAAGAATTAAGAGTGATTCTCACTGTCCTTGAAATCGATTCCAAAAGTGCAAGGGGGATACGAATTCCCCACTTTAACACTCAAAGTGGTTGCGCAATTGAGGGGTATAGCATACACACCTGTTTGCCTGGTAAGTATGATCTACGTTCTTGTTTTAATTTTACTGACTTGCTCTGTTTGTTTTTACAGCAAATTGGATTCGAGGACGAATCCTTTCTAACCGAAAGGGAATGTGAGGATATCCAAGGCTAAAAACAACACAAGTTATGAGTCAGAATCCACAAAGCCAACCGGAAGGCAATGCCTTGAGAGGAAAAAGGCCAAGTATGCTTCAGATGCAAATCGAAGGCGCAAGGCTGTGAACTTTGAACCAGGTGACTGGGTTTGGGTTCACATGAGAAAGGAATGGTTTCCAGCAGCCTGGAGGACGAAACTCCCTCCCCAGAGGCGATGAGCCTTTTTCACGTTATAGCAAACATGGGGGATAATGCCTACAAACTTGATCTACCAGGTGATGAGGACATCCCAAGTCCATCGACAAGTCCACAGACAAGTGAGTCCAGAGAAGCTGAGGAGGTTCGGATTCTACACCGAGGCCCAACAATGCTTCAGGATCCAAGTCCATATCAAAGGGATCGACTTGTATATATCATTGGGCCAATGACAAGAAGCAGAGCAAAGAAGGTTCAAGAGACTCTCAACAACCTTGTACAAGCTTGCCGACAGAATGCTCAATTGATAGTAGAAGCCAACGCCTTGGAGAACAAAGCCGGAAAGGTTCAAATTACAACTCTCCTTACAATTCTTGAAGAAGAGGCGCAATTCCCCATTCCACAATGACGAGAAGGCTGTTTCTTGAAGTTCTTGAAGATGCCGGAAGGTTCTTGGACTTTAAAGAGACGTTTCTTGAAGTTCTTGATTTTCTTGAAAATCTTGAATTTCATATTTTGCAGAATTTTGAAGAATCTTGAAATTCTCAAAAATCTTGATTCCGAAATGATTCCGGGAGATTCCAGAAGATTCCGAAAGCTCCCTACACCATTCCACCATGCGCCATCAACAATCGGGCCGACCCAATCCATGGAGTCCATTCCACATCATCAAGTCTGCCAGCCCATCAAAAAGCCCACACACATGGTCTACTCCATTAGGGTTTGCGAAATTAAGGGTTAGGGTTTGGGAGAAAATAAGGGTTTGTGCATGTTCCCTATTTTACCCTTAGTTTGTTAGTTTCCAAAAAGGATCCCTTCTTGATCTCCTCTTTGGAGTAGGATTTCCAATTCCTTTTCTTTCTTGTTTCTTAAGGATGACCGAATTTCCTTTTTTTTTTTTTTACCATTACCCACTTCTTTCAGGTTTTAGTATTGTAAAGGAAATCAATCTCTTGATTGGTTTCCAATTCTTTCCTACTTCTTTTTTCGGCTGCCCTACTCTATAAATAGGGCATCCGAACAGCATAATTAATACAAGTATTCAGATCTTAAAACTATTAGTTTGGGTACTCTCCCTTTATTGCTTTATTTTTTTTGCATGCTGGTAATTTATATATTGCATGAAACTTAGCTTAATTAGGTTATTTGCTCTACCTAATTAAAATCGCATGTTTCACCTCTTTTCTTACTTGGTTCGAATCCCTTGAGTAAATTAGCTTAGGTTGGTTTATTTTTGTTAACTGGATTTTCGGGTAAGTTAAGAGTTCATACGAGCTACGCCGCGTAATCAGACTTTCCTTGGCAATTCATCCGCATGTGTACCTTGTCCACAACACCAGGTAGTATAGCGTGAGTGCATCTTTTAATGTTGCTAACTTGTCTCCGTTTAATTTGGACAAGAATCTTGATTCGAGGTCGAATCCTTTCCAACCGGGAGGGAATGATGAGGGCATCCCCATCCCTACGCCAAGTCAGTATGCAGAGGATCCCAGTTTGAGTAATGAAGGTTCGGACAGTGCAGCAGAGGTTTGTGTGAGAGGCCCGCCAATGCTCCAGTACCCAAGCCCATATCAAAGAGATCCGTTCGTTGACAAAGTTGGGCCTATGACCCGAAGAAGGACAAGGAAGCTCAGATCAGATCTTGAAAACCTTATCCAAAGGAGTACTACAAAAGCTCAACTTGTTACGGACACCAACGCCCTTGAAATGAATGCAAGGAAGGTTAAAAGTGTCACTTTACTCTCCACATAGGGGAAATGACGCCTACTAATCAATCCAGCTGAAGGAAGGGGCATTTCTTGAAGTTCTTGATTTCCTTGAAAATCTTGAATTTCGCAGTTTACTGAATCTTGAAGAATATTGAAACTCTTGAAGAATCTTGAAATTCTTGATTTTTGACGTTTCGAAATGATTCTGGGAGATTCCAGAAGATTCCAGAACCTCCCTACATCATCCAGCTCATGCGCCATCATCATTGGGTGAACCTCCCTTGAAGTCCACAACTCCAAGTTCGGCCAGCCCAACAACCCGCCAAGGACAGCCCAATTCGCATAATGATAAGGTTTGGAATTAAGGGTTTTAGGGTAGAGTAAGAGATAAGGATTTGTGCATGTTCCCTATTCCTACTCCTTTTTTGTTACAAGTTGGTTAGGTTGTTACAAGTTTGTTACAACTAGATTAGCTTGGTAGTTTCCAAAAAAGGATCCCTTCTTGATCTCCCTTTTTGGATAGGATTTATATTTATTTTCCTACCTATTTTAAGTGTTAATTTCGTTCATATGACAATCCAAGTGGCAGACGAATTCAGCAACTACCAAAATCTAGTTCCTTTAGGTTTCGGCTTTGTAAGAAATCAGTCTCTTGATTGGTTTCCAATTTTAATTCTTTTCCTAGCATAATTAGGTTAGAATTTCGTTCACCCCTTTCCATAAAGGTGACTTAATTCATCCACCATTGTCCTTGTTCATTTAGGACTTGGTTTGTAAGGAAAATCCAATTCTGATTGGTTTCCACTTTTGCTGCTTTCAGTTATTCTTTTCCTATTGTAATTTGGACACCCCATACCTATAAATAGGGGTACCAACCACGAAATTATTTAGTTGATTAAATGATTTATGTTATAGTTTTATACTTCTTTAATCACTCACCTTATTTTGGGCTTAAGTAATTTGCATGTTTGTTAATTGCGAAAAGCTACAGAAACTATATGCTAATAGATAATTGCTCTGTCTATTGCTAAGCTTTGTTTTGATTCTATTTTTCTCCACTTGGTTCGAATTGCGTGTTTAATTTACTTTGTAAGTTAGTAGTCTGTCAAATCCAAGGGTAAGGATTCTAGAAGTTAAGAGCTGTATCTTGCATTCAGACTTTCCTTGGCACTTTCCGCATCGAGTTCTTGGTTTTCACGGCTTTGGGGATCAAGGGTTAACATCAAGAAGATTCTTAAATATTTAATAAAAGTCTTAAAGATAATTAAATCTCTTGATTTTAATTAAATTATTCTTGAGTTAATTTTATTCAGGAAGATTCTAAAAGACTAGAGAAGGGTTTAGAAGATTCATGAAGAATGAAGGAAATCACAGAAGTGGGAATACTTACCTTAAAGGTGAAAGGTGCAAATTACGTTACCCTAAAATAAGGGGCAGCAAAAATTACCTTTTAAGCATGTGCTTATGTGTGTGCTTTCTTTTCCTTCCTAGATTTATTTAATTGTTTCATAATAGAGATTTTCATGAAAATAATTCTTGCATGTTTTCTTTTAGAAAAAAATAGAGTTTCTTTTTAATTCTTAAATAGGATTTTCAAAATTCCTTTTCTTAGTTTTAGATTAAGAAATTGGCCACCTACTTGAAACAAATGGTCACCGAATTCTTGTAGGACTAGATTAGGTGAATTTCTAATTCTTTTTGTCTTTGTTCTCCTTAGTATAGCCGACATTGAGTTGGGTAGAATTAGGAAGCTTTGGTTCTCCCAAACTTGGTGAGATAACCAAAACTTGATAATTTAGAATTAGGCAACCTTTTATTATCTTTTCCTTACAGGATTCAAACTAGTTGTTTCTTTTTCTCTTTGTAATTTGCTTTCACAACCTATGTATAAATAGGGGTGTTCTACAACCATAATACAACAAATTGAGATTATTCATTGAGATAAATTGCAGGTTATACAATTTTTAAGCTTTGTGCTTTCAACCTTCGGGTTTTGGTACTATTCCATGGGAACTTATAATTGTTGACTAGTGGACTTGTAATAGATTCATTAGTGAATTATTCTTCTTTTTAGATTTAGCTAATAGTAGCTTGATTTCAAACGGGGTTTTCAAAAACTATAATTAAGTTAGTGTTCGACTTAGTTTGTGGGGTATTTTTTATTAAATCATTATTAGATCTTTAGTTCAAGGCTGAATTATAGAAGCTGATTTAAATCAAATACATAAGCTAATCTTCAACTTAGCATATTTTTGGATTCCGCAACGCGATTCAATTACGAATCCACATCATTTAGCGTCGTTTCTGGTGTGTCTCCAATAATAAAGGGTTCTGGGATTTGTTTGCGGTGACAACTTTTGCGACAAAAAAAGGGTCACTAAAGTTAGGGTTGGGGTTTTCGGCGAGGGCTAGCGTTTACAACTTTTGACCTTAATTTTTCTGGGAACTCTCTTATCCTACTTTGACATTTTGGTATATGAAATTAAATGTTCTTTAATTCTCGAAGAATTACTAAATCTGTAGTTTTTTGAAAATTACAATTGATGGGATTTACTCGCTGGAAATTACGATAATACCCCTATCATCGGTTTTATGTAATTTTAATATTTTGCTTATAAGTTCGTGAACTCTTGTGCTATTTGAGATTAGGGGTCTATAATTTTTAGTCGGACTTGGTTGCTTGGATTACCAATTGGGAAGCTGATCACATCTTGGCTAGTTTCCTAATTTGTTCAACCGTGCTAATTGTTCTTTGCTTATATTCATTCTTGAATTGCCTTGAAAATTGCCTATACTGTTAAATTCCTTTTACAGTACCTGAAAATTAGATCATATATATCAATTTGAATTTTGTACTCGTGCACATTACATTAATATACAGAAATGGAAGGCATATCCCCAAATTTCTTCCTTGTGCACCTCATATATTAATTGCTTTACAAAATTTATTTTTTATTTAATTATCAAAACTGTAAGTAGAGTTTTAGCTCTCTATTTTTGAGAATCTTTTGTGTTATTTCTAGGTTTTTACTTGTGTGATTTATTTGCTTGCCTTACTTTGTTCAAAGTTTGAATCACCTATAGAAGGGATTATAAAGGTGAGGTTATTATCACTGGGAAGTGTGTAGTTCGATAGGTGGGATACACTTAGGGGACACGAGGTGAGGTTATTATCACTTACTTTGTACTTGTCTTAGCAGTGAACATTTCCAAAGGACAGTTACCATGTCTTCAAAAGGCATAATTTCTGCCAAGTAATGAGAGCCACTAAAGGCAGCCCTCCAGCTTTGAGCAAATTGACCCCTAAAAGGGAGATTTAATACCATTGTTGGCAGGTCTTACTTATGGTGAACTCTCGGGGTTCTAGAGAAGAATGCAACATTGTGCAAATTGACCCCTATAGGGAGATTTGGTGCCATTGTTGCCTTGGGGACCCTTGATCATTTAAAGTATTGATGGAACAACAGTGTGTGTGGTTCCATGATGTCATCATGAGACTTAATGTCTTTGGGAATATAGGTAATTAAGAGATATCTTCTAGGATGCGTTCTAAGAGGTATGTCTGATAAGGACATCCAGACCAATAAAAACAAAGACCCGTAAACAAACCACCCGCAGCTAGATGGATCCAACATTGCACAATGGTGATAACCTTAAAAAAAAAAGTGGAAATCAACGGTGTGTCATAGGTATTCCCAGTTCCTATGCTCTGAACATGATACTTGTTTGGAAATCGGTTCGGGTTTTGTCATGGGCAATGATTGGTTTGGGCTTGTGATGAGGACATCCAGGGCTAAAACAACACACATTATGAGTCAGAATCCACAAAGCCAACCTGAAGGCAAAGCCCCTTGAAAAGAATGCCAGGAAGAGTGAAAGAGCCATTCTATTCAAAAGTATCCTTGAAGACAATGCATCTCCAAACTCTCCACAATAAAGAAAAGGGTTGTTTCTTGAAGTTCTTGAAGACGGCGGAAGAATCTTGAAAATCTTGATTCCGAAATGATTCCGAGAGATTCCAGAAGATTCCGGAAGCTCCCTACATCAAAGTCACCATGCGCCATTTCAATTGGGCCGACCCAATCCATGGAGTCCATTCCACCAAAGGTTCGGCCAGCCCAAAGCCAAGAAGCCCACACACAAGTCACTAGGGTTTCGCATCAAGGGTTAGGGTGTGGGGAAGGATAAGGATTTGTGCATGTTTCCTAATCCTACCCTTAGTTTGTTACAAGTTGGTTTAGTTAGTTACAAGTTTGTTACAACTAGACTAGTTTGTTAGTTTCCAAAAAGGATCCCTTCTTGATCTCCTTTTTGGACTACAATTTCCAATTCTTTTCCTACTTGTTTTCTACTTAGAATTTGGCTGCCCCTTTCTAATGGGTTAACCGAATTTCCTTTTTCTTTTTTTCCATTATCTACTTCTTTCAGGTTTTGGTATTGTAAAGGAAGTCAATCTCTTGATTGGTTTCCAATTCTAGTTCCTTTTCCTAGTAGAATTAGGGCTTATTTTTGGCTGCCTATTACTCTATAAATAGGCATTCGAATTCTCTATAATGATACAGTATTCATATCTTTAAACTATTAGTTTGAGTACTCTCCTTTTATTGCCTTATGTATTTTGCATGCTTCTGATTTATATATTGCACGAAACTTAGCTAATTAGGTTATTTGCTCTACCTAATTAAATTCGCATGTTTCACCTCTTTTTCTTACTTGGTTCAAAATTCTCTTAAGTAAATTAGCCTAGGTTATTTTATTTTTGTTAACTGGATTTCGGGTAAGTCAAAGAGTTTATACGAGCTACGCCGCTAAATCAGACTTTCCTTGGCAATTCATCCACATGTGTACTTCGGTCCACATCAGCTTGTGTTTTCTTTAAATTCCTCGGACTGAATTTGATGAGGGCATCCCAAGTTCACAGACAAGTCCACAAACAAGTGAGTCCGGAGAAGCTGAGGAGGTTCGAGTTCTACACCGAGGTCCAACAATGCTTCAGGATCCAAGTCCATATCAAAGGGATCCACTTGTAGACATCATTGGGCATTGACCAGAAGCAGAGCAAAGAAGGTTTAAGAGACACTCAACAACCTTGTACAAGCTTGCCAAAAAGATGCCCAAGTGATAGTAGAAGCCAACGCCTTGGAGAACAAAGACGGAAAGGTTCAAATTGCGACTCTCCTTACAATTCTTGAAGAAGAGGTGCAATTCCCCAATCCACAATGAAGAAGAAGGCTGTTTCTTGAAGTTCTTGAAGACGCCGGAAGGTTCTTGGACTTTAAAGAAACATTTCTTGAAGTTCTTGGTTTTTCTTAAAATTCTTGAATTTCATATTTTGCAGAATCATGAAGAATCTTGAAATCTTTAAAATCTTGATTCCGAAATGATTCCGGGAGGTTCCAGAAGATTCCAGAAACTCCCTACATCATTCCATAATGCGACATCAACAATTGGGCCGACCCAACTCATGGAGTCCATTCCACAAAGTCGGCCAGCCCAAGGAAGCCCACACGGCTAAGCCTAGTCCATTAGGGTTGGAAATTAAGGGTTAGTGATGTGAACTATTGTACACATGCGGATAATGTTGCCAAGGACCTTGTGATTAAGCGGCGAGCTCGTATAACACTTCTAACTTACTTTCAAAAAATAGAGAAATAAAGCTAACCTAAGTTAATTTTATTTTAGATTCGAACCAAGTGTAAGAAAGGAGTTTTGAACATGCGAGTAATTAGGTAGAGCAAGTAACCTAATTAGCTAAGTTCATGCAATTATGTAAACTAAGACATGCAAATACATAAAGCAATAAAAGGAGGGTACTCAAACACTAAGTTTTATGATCTGAATACTCTGAATATTATTGAAGTTTCGGCCCCTATTTATAGATGAAGGGATGGCCGAAAATCAGTACAAGAATTAGAAAAAGAAAAGAAGTAGAATTGGAAATTAACCAAGAGGTTAATTTCCTCTACCAAACCCGGAAAGAAGTAGGAATGGTAAGAAAAAGGAAAAGGCAATTTCGGATTTACCCTTAACAAGTGGTAGCCGAAATTGTAAACTAAATTTAAGGAAAAGAATAAAAATCCTACTACCAAAAAGAATAAGGGAACCCTTTTTGGAAACTAACCTAAAAGAATAAAAGAACTTAATTAATTAAAAGAAGAAATCCCTAATTAACCAAGGAGCCGTGTGGGCTTTGCTTCATGGGCTGCCGTGCGGCTTCCTTGCTTTCTTGGGCTGGCCGAACTTGTGGGCTGGTCCTCCATGAGTTTGGGTCGGCCCAAATTGTAGGGAATTTCATGAATTGTTTCTTTAAAGCCCAAGAACCTTCCGACATCTTCAAGACTTCAAGAAACAGCCTTCTTCTTTAATGGAAAGTGGTGAATTGCGCCTCTTCTTCAAAGATTGTTAGAAGAGTTGCAATTTGAACATTTCCTTCATTTTGCTCCAAGGCGTGGGCTTCTACAATCAGCTGAGCGTCCTGATGGCAAGCTTGAACAAGGTTGTTGAGTGCATCTCGAACCATCTTCGCTCTGCTTCTGGTCATGGGCCCAGTGATGTCTACAAGTGGATCCATCTGATATGGGCTTAGATCCTGAAGCATTGTCGGGCCTCGATGTAGAACTCAAACATCCTCCTCAACTTCTCCGGAACCACTTGCTTGTTGACTTTGACTTGTTGCTTGACTTGGGATGCCCTCATCATCCCCTCCCGGTTGAAAATGATTTGTCCTCAAATCAGAACCCTGTTCATGGACAAAAGGAGACAAGTCAGCAACATTAAAGGAAGAACTAACACCATACTCACCTGGTAAGTCGAGTTTGTAGGCGTTAGGCCCAATCTTGGAAACGATCTGAAAAGGTCCATCGCCCCTTGGATGGAGTTTGGTCCTTCTTGCAGCAGGGAATCGTTCCTTCCTCAAGTGAACCCAAACCCAGTCACCTGGTTCGAAGTCCACAGCCTTGCGCCGTTGGTTTGCATTGGCGGTGGCTTTGGCATACGTCTTCTCCAGATTAGCTCGAACTTTAGCATGTATGCGTTGCACAGCTTCAGCTTTCTTTGCACTGTCTGGATTGACTTGTTCCTTGGGCGGTAAAGGAATGAGATCCATCACCGTCAAAGGAGTAAAGCCTTAGGCAACTTCAAATTGACGGAATCCTGTTGAGGAGTGCTTGGTGCGGTTGTATGCAAACTCTGCAACCGGCAAGATGTCTTCCCAACACTTTAGATTCTTCTGAATTAACGCCCTGAGTAGGTTGCCAACGGTTCGGTTGGTGACTTCCGTCTGACCATCCGTCTGTGGGTGACTTGTAGTCGAAAACAACAGTTTTGTGCCGAGGCGGGACCACAAAGTCTTCCAAAAATAACTCAGAAATTTGACGTCGCGATCTGACACAATTTTGCACGGTATCCCATGCAACCGAACTATTCCCTGAAAGAATAACTCAGCTACATGTCTGGCATCATCTGATTTCCTGCAAGGAATGAAATGCGCCATCTTAGAAAACCGATCAACAATGACAAATAAAGAATCATTACCTTTCTGTGTCCTCGGAAGCCCTAGAATAAAATCCATAGAAATGTCAGTCCAAGGTACAGAAGGTACAGGCAAAGGCGTGTAAAGTCCATGGGGCTTAGAAGTAGATTTAGCTTGCAAACAATTAATGCATCGTGTGCAAACAGTCTGTACATCTTTTCGCATATGTGGCCAATAAAAGTGTTCATGCAACAGTTCAAGTGTTTTATGCACACCAAAATGACCCATAAGACCCCCACTACGAGCTTCACGAACCAGTAATTCCCTAGTGGAACTACGAGGGATGCATAACCTATTTTCCCTAAACAGAAAACCATCTTGTCTATAGTACTTTTGGAATGCACCAGATTCACATGCTTTATACAAATCAGCAAAATCAACATCAGAAGCATATAAATCCTTGAGGTATGCGAAACCTAACAATGTATAATCAAGAATTGTCAGAATTTCATACCTTCGAGATAGAGCGTCAGCAACCAAATTATCTTTACCTTTCTTATACTTAATAATGTAAGGAAAAGACTCAATAAAATTGACCCACTTGTCAACCATGTATTCACTAGCAACGTTTGTGCAGCTCCCTCCATCAATTATCAGAACACACAACTTTCCATTTACCTTTGTTCTGGCGTGGAAGATGTTTGTCCGTTGAGTAGTGTCTGGGACAGCAGCTGTAGTCAGAGTGCGAGTAACCAAATTCTGAGAGGGATCTTCCTCAAGGAACTCGAATTGCTCCACTGGTGCAGACTGAGTGCTGTCAGTTAACTCCTGCGAGGGGTTAACGGCTGGTTCTTCTTCATCGTCCTCTGAAATGTACTCACCATCTTGGCCCAATAATACCTTCTGGATGTTGGGACAGTCACGCATGTAGTGGCCACGGCCTGAACACTTGTGGCAAGTTACGTTGCTGATGGACTGTCTGGGAGTTGATGGCGTTCTGGCCTGTGATGAAGAAGGGGTGGCGGCAACAGGGACTATGGCTTTGCGCTCAGACATGATCGGACTCCTTGCTGGTAGAGAGTAGGCCGGGTTCTTGCGCCAAGCTGGTGGGGCGCGAGTAGGTGTCCGGATTGGTGGAACGGACTTCAGGTACTCCTCCATGACCCGAGCTTTGTGCAGCATGTCTGTCAGAGTGTTAGCATTCTGCAATTCAACAACTAAAGCAATACCCCTGTTTAAACCGTTAAGAAAACGAGCCATAGATGCGGGCTCATCTTCCTGTACATTAGCCCTAATTTTTGCCATCTCTAGTTTTCTATAGTATTCATCTACAGACATAGAACCTTGTATAAGAGTATGTAATTTCCTATACAATTCTCTAAAATAGTAATCGGGTACAAAAGTCCTACGGATAGATGTAGTCAAATCAAACCACGAGAGAGGCGGAGCACGGGCCCGCATGGGATGCGTTTCTGCGTTGATCCATTTGTTGATTCCACCAGATTAGGGCATAGTCTGTGAAATGAACCACTGCAAGTTGGACTTTCTTGTGTTCCGGGATCGCATGAAGTTCAAAAATGCGCTCCATCTTCATCTCCCAGTCGAGATAGTCCTCTGGATTCGTGCCACCGGCAAAGGGCGGAACGGTTGTCTTGCACTGACTGAGGCCTGCGAAAGGCTGGTCTGTGGCGTTGGTGCCTGGGCCGGCCACAACGTCGTCTGAGTCTGTGCGGCGTTGCTCCCGTTCAGTCCTGAGTTCGGCGACTTCCTCCGTGAGTGAAGCAAATCGCGCGGAGAGTTACGCAATTGCAGCCAGGATTTGCTCGTTCCCCAAAGGGTTAGGAGCACCTCCACCTGACATTGGATAAAGAAAGCGAAAACCTGTCTGCTAAGAATAAGGAAAAGTGAGAAATAACCTTACCCCCTTATTCCCCCAAGTGTTTCCCACCTAATAGCTACACCCAAACCCCGTGTATCGCTCTAGGGTGGCGCCCTGTAAATTATGAACACTTAAGCCTTTTTCCACTCTACCTCCCAGTATTGATAAATGTATTAGGCAAGCAGCAATTTACACAAAAGCAATGACACTTAAGAAAGAAGCAAATTTTCGCAAAAACCACACTTGGTTCTATTTTGAAAAATCTTTTCGCAAAACGAAATTTTTGTAATTACAGTTCAGATATGAAGTACTGATGTGGACGGTTGTACACATGCGGTTAATGTTGCCAAGGACCTTGTGATTAAGTGACAAGCTCTTACAAACCTTTAACTCACGTTCGGAATTGATAAAACAAGGGATAAACTATCCTGACCAATTTGTTTATGAATTCGAACCAAGTGCAAGAAAAGAGGTGTGAAACATGCGAACAACTAGGTAGAGCAAGAACCTAATTGGCTAAGTTTCATGCAATTATGTAAACTACGACATGCAAATACATAAAGCAATAAAAGGAGGTACTTCAAACACTAAGTTTATGATCTGAAATACTCTAATCTTTATTGAAGAATTCGGTCACCTATTTATAGGTGAGGGTGGCCGAATTTAATAGAAAAAGTAGAAAAAGAAAAGACTTAGAATTGGAAATTAACCAAGAGGTTAATTTCTTGTACAATTACCAAACCTGGAAAGAAGTAGGAATGGTAAGAAAAGGCAACAAGAATTCGGTTTTACCTTAAACATGAGGTAGCCGAATTTGTAACTAAAATCAAGAAAAGAATAAAACTCCTACTTCCAAAAAGAATAAGGAAACCCTTTTTGGAAACTAACTAAAATTAAAATAACTTAATTAAAATCTGAAAAATAAAACCCTAAGCCGTGTGGCTTTTTCCTTGGTGGGCCATGTGGGCTCTTCTCCTTGGATTGGGCCGTGCGGCTTCATGCTACTCCTTGGGCTGGCCAAAAACTTGTGGGCTGGTCCATGAGTTTTTTGGGTCGGCCCAATTGGTAGGGAACTTTATTATTTGGTTTCTTTTAAGTCCAAGAAGCTCCCGGCTTCTTCAAGACTTCAAGAAACAGCCTTCTTCTTGATTAAGATGTGATGATTTGCGCCTCTCCTTCCAAGATAGTTAGAAGAGTTGCAAATTGCACATTTCCTCCATTTTGCTCCAAGGCGTGAGCTTCCATTTGGCGTCCATCTTTCTGACTCATAATGTGTTGTTTTCGCCCTTGATGTCCTCATCAAGTACACAACAGGAAATTTCGGGGTTAAGCCCTCAAATTTCAGAAAAGATGAGTGTGCACGATGACAAAATCCAAACTATAATTAAAGAGCAAATGTCCAGGTAGCACGAAAAGATAACTAGGCAATTGAAAGCAGGGCAATTCAAAATTGAATAGAAGCAAAGAAAAATAAGCAGAGTTGAAACAACTTCAGGAAAGTTCTAAAACTACCCAAAGAAGAGATCACCCACCCAATAGGTAATCAAGAAACCAATCCCCACAAATTATCAATTCTTCTAATATGCAAAACAGGACCCTAATTGCGATTTTAAATCAAACCCCCAAGTGGCCGAATTTTACTAGATGCGATTTTAATGAAAAGAAAACCCTAGGGCCAGCAAAAGCAATTTTTTTGATTTACTAGCCTAATCCTAGGGATAATCTCAGCAGCACAAGGATACAATAATCAAGAATTCACTATATTTTCAAGAATTCAAAAGTAGGTATCCAAAACTAGAGCATGCAATTTTACAATGTGCAAATAAGTGAGCTGCTTAACATCAACTGCAAAACTCACAATTTTCAGCAAGAACAGCACCAAAAGGGGTAGAATAATGTCACAAAAGGCGTAGCAATTAAACCCTAGTGTCCCAAGAATTAGCGACGGAAAAATTCGAAACCCTAGTGTCACGAAAACCAAAAATCGCAAATTCGAAAGCTTGAAGAAAAAAAATTACAGCAAGGGTATCCGAATTTTTAAAGAAATTTGCGATTTTTAAAAGATAGGAAACAGCACCAAAAATCGCAAATTCGAAAGCTTGAAGAAAAAAAATTTTCCCCAAGAAGATGAGTTCTAATCCAAGAAAGTTAAGATAAGGAAAAGAAAACACCTGATAAAGATTCGGTCTTTGACCTCCTCCAGCCACGAAACCACTCCTTGGCTCTGATACCAATTGATGTGGACGGTTGTACACATGCGGATAATGTTGCCAAGGACCTTGTGATTAAGTGGCGAGCTCGTATAACACTTCTAACTTACTTTCGAAAAATAGAGAAATAAAGCTAACCTAAGTTAATTTTATTTTAGATTCGAACCAAGTATAAGAAAGGAGTTTTGAACATGCGAGTAATTAGGTAGAGCAAGTAACCTAATTAGCTAAGTTCATGCAATTATGTAAACTACGACATGCAAATACATAAAGCAATAAAAGGAGGGTACTCAAACACTAAGTTTTATGATCTGAATACTCTGAATATTATTGAAGTTTATGCCCCTACTTATAGATGAAAGAATGGCCGAAAATCAGTACAAGAATTAGAAAAAGAAAAGAAGTAGAATTGGAAATTAACCAAGAGGTTAATTTCCTTTACCAAACCCGGAAAGAAGTAGGAATGGTAAGAAAAAGGAAAAGTCAATTTCGGATTTACCCTTAACAAGTGGTAGCCGAAATTGTAAACTAAATTTAAGGAGAATAAAAATCCTACTTCCAAAAAGAATAAGGGAACCCTTTTTGGAAACTAACTTAAAAGAATAAAAGAACTTAATTAATTAAAAGAAGAAATCCCTAATTAACTAAGGAGCCGTGTGTGCTTTGCTTCATGGGCTGCCGTGCGGCTTCCTTGCTTTCTTGGGCTGGCCGAACTTGTGGGCTGGTCCTCCATGAGTTTGGGTCGGCCCAAATTGTAAGGAATTTCATGAATTGTTTCTTTAAAGCCCAAGAACCTTTTGGCATCTTCAAGACTTCAAGAAACAGCCTTCTTCTTTAATGGGAAGTGGTGAATTACGCCTCTTCTTCAAAGATTGTTAGAAGAGTTGCAATTTGAACATTTCCTTCATTTTGCTCCAAGGCGTGGGCTTCTACAATCAGCTGAGCGTCTTGATGGCAAGCTTGAACAAGGTTGTTGAGTGCATCTCGAACCTTCTTCGCTCTGCTTCTGGTCATGGGCCCAGTGATGTCTACAAGTGGATCCATCTAATATGGGCTTGGATCCTGAAGCATTGTCGGGCCTCGATGTAGAACTCGAACCTCCTCCTCAGCTTCTCCGGAACCACTTACTTGTTGCTTTTGACTTGTTGCTTGACTTGGGATGCCCTCATCAGTTAGGGTTTGGGGGAAAATAAGGGTTTGTGCATGTTCCCTATTTTGCCCTTAGTTTAATTAGTTTCCAAAAAGGATCCCTTCTTGATCTCCTTTTTGGAGTAGGATTTTTATTCCTTTTCCTTCTTGTTTTTAGCTTGTAATTTCCTTTTCTTTTTACCATTACCTACTTCTTTTAGGTTTTGGTATTGTAAAGGAAATCAATCTCTTGATTGGTTTCCAATTCTACTTCTTTTAGGTGACGTTTTCGGCTGTTCTTTGCCTATAAATAGGCAGCCGCAATTCATTAATAATACAAGTATTCAGATCATAAAATTATTAGTTTTGAGTACTCTCCCTTTATTGCTTTATGTATTTTGCATGTTGTAATTTATATATTGCATGAAATTTAGCTTAATTAGTTTAATTGCTCTACCTAATTAAATTCGCATGTTTCAACTCCTTCTTACTTGGTTCGAATTCTTAAGTAAATTAGCTTAGGATAGTTTATTTTTGTTCTTTGAAATTCGGGTAAGTTAGAGCCTATACGAGCTACGCCACTTAATCGCACTTTCCTTGGCAACTTCATCCGCATGTGTACAACCGTCCACATCAATTGGTATCAGAGCTTAGGAGTGGTTTCGTGGCTGGAGAAGGTCGAAGTAACCCGACCAAATCTTTATCAGGTGTTTTCTTTTCCTTGTTAGTCTTGCTTGTCTTGAAATTCTTGGAATTAGAACGCATCTTCTTAGGGGAAATTTTTTTTATTTCAAGCTTTGAATTTTGGTTTTTGTACTATTTTAAAATTGGAATTTCCTTAGAAAAATTAAACCAAATTTTAAAGTACTGAAAAACGCAACTTAGGGTTTTAAAATTACCTTCTTTTTGCGAAAAACTTGTACTGTTTTGGGGCTGTTTTTCTTAAATTAAAATCGCAGATCCTTGCTGAAATTTCACAATTAAGTTCGGACTTTAGAAATAAAATTGGGTTCGGAGTTTTGGGCCTAGCTAGGGTTTCGGTTTTGTTGAATCTTTTAGTCGCCTTTACTTTACGACACTAGGGTTTTGAGGGACACTTTAGTACTGCTGTTTGTGCTTCTAAATTGCTAGATTTTGCGACTATTTTTCTACCCCTCTTGTGCTGAATTTGTGAAAATTGGTGAGTTTTTGCGGTTGATGTTAAGCAGCTCACCTTATTTGCGCATTGTGATTTGCATGCACTAGTTTTGGATACCTCGTTTTGAATTCTTGAAAATATAGTGAATTCTTAATTTTGTGTCCTTGTGCTGCTGAGATTATCCCTAGGAATTGGTTAGTGAGTCAAAATTGATCTTTGCTCAACTATGCTTATTTTTCTTGATTCTATTCAATTCTTGAATTGCCCTGCTTTCAACAGCTAGTTGTATCTTTTCAAGCGACCTGAATATTTACTCTTGAATTATAGTTTGGATTTCGTCATCCTGAAATTTGAGGGCTTCACCCCGAAATTTCCTTGTTGTGTACTTCTTATCTGAACTATATTACAAATATCGTTTGCGAAAAGATTTTTCAACATCCAAATAGAACCAAGCATCTATTTTCGAAAATTTGTGCTTTGTCCTTAAGTATCATTGCTGTGTGTGAATTACTGTTTGCCTTATACATTTGTCAATACCGGGAGGTAGAGTGGAAAAAGGCCTGAGTGAACATACTATACGGGCGCCACCCTAGAGTGAAACACTGGTTTGTGTGTAGCTGTTAGGTGGGATACACTTGGGGGACAAGGGGGTAAGGTTACTACTCATTTTTCCTTGTTCTTAGCAGACAGATTTTCGCTGATTATCGATGTCAGGAGGAGGTGCTTCTGCCCCTTTGGGGAGTGAGCAAATACTGGCTGCAATAGTCCAACTCTCTGCGCGATTTGCTACCCTCACGGAGGAGGTTGCTGACTTGCGGGCTGAAAGGGACCAACGGCGTACAGAGTCAGAGGAGGACGCCCCTACCAATGACAACAACGCTGCTAAGCCTTTCGAGGGTCTCAGTCAATGCAAAACGACTGTTCCACCCTTCGCCGGCGGTACGAATCCGGAGGATTACCTAGACTGGGAGATGAAGATGGAGCGCATCTTCGAGCTGCATGCGATCCCAGAACACAAGAAGGTCCCACTCGCGGTGGTACATTTCACGGACTATGCCCTGGTCTGGTGGAATCAAGAGATGGACCAACGAAGGAATACGCGTCCAATGCGGGCCCGTGCTCCGCCAACTTGGTTTGATTTGACTACTTCTATGCATAGAACTTTTGTTCCTGATTATTATTTTAGAGAATTGTATAGGAAATTACATACTCTTGTACAAGGTTCTTTATCTGTAGACGCATATTATAGGAAGTTAGAGATGGCCAAAATTAGGGCAAATGTACAGGAAGATGAAGCTGCTTCAATGGCTCGTTTTCTTAATGGCCTAAATGGGGGTATAGCTTTAGCTGTTGAACTTCAGAATGCGACAACTCTGACGGACATGCTGCACAAAGCTCGGGTCATGGAGGAATACCTGAAGACCGTTCCACTCGTCCGGCTTGGAGAAAGAATCCGGTTTACTCTCCACCAGTTAAGAAGCCGTTCACGTCAGAAAGGAAGGCTATAGTCCCCGCCACCACCTCGTCTTCATCCCAATCCAGACGCCATCAACACCTCGGCAATCCATCAGCAATGTCACTTGCCACAAATGCTCAGGCCGTGGCCACTACATGCGCGATTGCCCTAACATCCGGAAGGTCTTATTGGGGCAAGATGGTGAGTATATTTCCGAAGAGGATGAAGAAGATCAACCTATTGACATTTCCTTAGAAAAATTGAACTAAATTTTAAAGTACTGAAAAACGCATCTTAGGATTTTAAAATCACCTTCTTGTTGCGAAAAGCTTGTACTGTTTTGGGGCTGTTTTTCTTAAATTAAAATCGCTTATCCCTTGCTGCAAATTCAAAATTAAAATTCTGACTTTAAAAACAAATTTAGGGTTTGGATTTTGGGCTTAGCTAGGGTTTCGGTTTTGTTGAATCTTTTAGTCGCCTTTACTTTGCCACACTAGGGTTTTGAGAGACACTTTAGTGCTGCTGTTTTTGCATCTAAATTGCTGGGTTTTGTGACTATTTTTCTCCCCCTCTTGTGCTGATTTTGTAAAAGTTGGTGAGTTTTTGCGGTTGATGTTAAGCAGCTCACCTTATCTGCGCATTGTGATTTGCATGCACTAGTTTTGGATACCTCGTTTTTAATTCTTGAAAATATAGTGAATTCTTAATTTTGCGTCCTTGTGCTGCTGAGATTATCCCTGGGAATTGGTTAGTGAGTCAAAATTGAACTTTGCTGGCCCTAGGGTTTTCTTTTCTTCAATTCACATTTTGGTTAATTTTGTGCCACTTAGGGGTTTTAAAATTTGTAATTGGGTTGTCTGCATATTGAAAGAATTAATAATTTGCTGGGATTGGTTTCTTTGATTACCTATTGGGTGGGTGATCTCTTCTTTGGTTAGTTTTAGGACTTTCTTAAAGTTGTTTCAACTCTGCTTATTTTCTTGATTCTATTCAATTCTTGAATTGCTCTGCTTTCAACTGATAGTTGTATCTTTTCAAGCGACCTAAACATTTACTCTTGAATTATAGTTTGGATTTTGTCATCGTGCACACCCATCTTTTCTGAAATTTGAGGGCTTCACCCCGAAATTTCCTTGTTGTGTACCTCTTATCTGAACTATATTACAACTATCGTTTGCGAAAAATTTTCAATTTTTCATCAAAATAGAACCAAGTATCTATTTTTTGAGAATTTGTGCTTTTTCCTTAAGTATCATTGCTGTGTGTGAATTACTATTTGCCTTAGACATTTGTCAATACCGGGAGGTAGAGTGGAAAAAGGCTTGAGTGAACATACTATAAAGGCGCCACCCTAGAGTGAAACACTGGTTTGTGTGTAGCTGTTAGGTGGGATACACTTGGGGGACATGGGGGTAAGGTTACTACTCATTTTTCCTTGTTCTTAGCAGACAGATTTTCGCCTATAACTGATGTCAGGAGGAGGTGCTTCTGCCCCTTTGGGGAGTGAGCAAATACTAGCTACAATAGCGCAACTGATGTGGACGGTTGTACACATGCGGATAATGTTGCCAAGGACCTTGTGATTAAGTGACAAGCTCTCTAAAAACCTTTAACTTACGTTCAAATTGATAAAACAAGGGATAAACTATCCTGACCAGTTTGTTTAAGAATTCGAAACAAGTGCAAGAAAAAGAGGTGTGAAACATG
>CM028759.1:22668964-22834370 GCA_016801395.1 Leptodermis oblonga | reverse complement strand
CCTCTTCATCGGATTCTGATATGTACTCACCATCTTGGCCCAATAATACCTTCCGGATGTTGGGACAGTCACGCATGTAGTGGCCACGGCCTGAGCACTTGTGGCAAGTAACGTTGCTGATCGACTGCCTGGGAGTTGATGGCGTTTTCTGCTGGGATGAAGAAGAAGTGGCGGCGGCGGCAACAGGGACAATGGCCTTGCGGTCAGACATGCTTGGCCTCCTTGCTGGTGGCGAGTAGGTCGGTCGGATTCTTGCGCCAGGCTGGTGGGGCGCTGGTAGGTGTTCCGGACTGGTGGAACGGACTTCAGATACTCCTCCATAACTCGAGCTTTGTGCAGCATGTCTGTCAGAGTTGTAGCATTCTGCAATTCAACAGCTAAAGCAATCCCCCTGTTTAAACCACTAAGAAAACGAGCCATAGATGCGGGCTCATCTTCCTGTACATTAGCCCTAATTTTGCCATCTCCAACTTTCTATAGTACTCATCTACGGACATAGAACCTTGTCAAGAGTATGTAATTTCCTATACAATTCTCTAAAATAGTAGTCCGGTACAAAAGTCCTCGCCATAGAAGTAGTCAAATCAAACCAAAGAGAGAGGCGGTGCGCGGGCACGCATTGGGCGTGTATTTCGGCGCTGGTCCTGCTGCTGATTCCACCAGATTAGGGCATAGTCCGTGAAATGTACAACTGCGAGCTGGACCTTCTTGTGCTCTGGGATCGCATGAAGCTCAAAGATGCGCTCCATCTTCATCTCCCAGTCTAAGTACTCCTCTGGATTGGTGCCTCCGGCAAAGGGCGGAACGGTAGTTTTGCACTGGCTGAGGCCTGCGAATGGCTGGTCTGCGGCATTGGGGCCTTGACCGGCAACATCGTCGTCTGAGTCTGTGCGCCTCTGTTCCCGTTCAGTCCTGAGGTCGGCAACTTCCTCCGTCAAAGTAGCGAATCGCGCGGAGAGTTGCGCAAATCGTAGCCAGAATTGCTCGTTCCGAGAGGGTTGGGAGCACTACCACCTGACATTGGTAAAAGAAGCGAAAATCTGTCTGCTAAGAATAAGGAAAAGTGAGAAATAACCTTACCCCCTTATTCCCTCAAGTGTTTCCCACCTAATAGCTACACACAAACCCCGTGGTATCGCTCTAGGGTGGCGCCCTGTATAAGATGTGCACTCAAGCCTTTTACCACTCAAACCTCCCGGTATTGATAATGTATCAGGCAAGCAGAATTCACACAAAAGCAATGACACTTAAGAAAGAAGCAAAATTTTCGCAAAAACCACACTTGGTTCTGTTTAGAAAAATCTTTTCGCAAAACGAATTTATGTAATATAGTTCAGATATGAAGTAACAACAGGACAACGGGGAAATTTCGGGGTTAAGCCCTCAAATTTCAGAAAAGATGAGTGTGCACGATGACAAAATCCAAACTATAATTAAAGATCTAATGCATAGGTCGCCACGAAAGATAAACAAGGCAATTTGAAAGCGGGCAATTCAAAGTGAATAGAAGCAAAGAAAAATTAGCAGAGTTGAAACGACTTCAGGAAAGCCTAAACTACCCAAAGAAGCGATCACCCACCCAATAGGTAATCAAGAAACCAATCCCCAAAATTATCAATTCTTCTAATATGCAAAACAGTACCTAATTTGCGAAATTAATACCCTTTAATGGCCGAAAACAGTACCAAATTATAGCAAGATGCGATTTTCTAATTATGAAAACCCTAGGGCGGGGCCAGCAAAACAATTTTCACGTTACTAGCCTATTCCCAGGGATAATCTTAGCAACACAAGGATACAAAATCAAGAATTCACTATCTTTTCAAGAATTCAAAAGAAAGTATCCAAAACAAGAGCATGCAATTTATAATACGCAAACAAGTGAGCTGCTTAACATCAACCGCAAAAACTCACAATTTTCAGCAAAATCAGCACCAAAAGAAGGTAGAAAGTGTCGCAAAAACCAAGCAAACAAAAGCTTAGGTCGCCTGAATTAGCGACGGAAACCCGAAACCCTAGTGTCACTAAAAACCGAAACCCTAATCGAAATTTGAGGTCCGATTTTAATTTCAAAAACTGCCAGCAAAGGTATCCGAATTTTTAAGAAAAAATTTGCGATTTTAAGGATGGAAAAACAGTACACAAAATCGCAATTTTAAGCTGGAAGAAAAAAAAAAAAAAATTTTCCCCCAAGAAGATGAATTCAATTCCAAGAATTTCAAGAACAATCAAGATTTAACAAGGAAAAGAAAACACCTGGAAAAGGATTTGATCGGTTGATCTCCTCCGGTCACGAAACCACTCCTTAGCTCTGATACCAATTGATGTGGACGGTTGTACACATGCGGATAAAGTTGCCAAGGACCTTGTGATTAAGTGACAGCTCTTACAAAAACCTTTAACTTACGTTCAGATTTGATTAACAAGGGATAAACTATCCTGACCAATTTGTTTATAAACTCGAACCAGTGCAAGAAAAGAGGTGTGAAAATGCGAACAATTAGGTAGAGCAAGAACCTAAAAGGCTAAGTTTTATGCAATTATGTAAACTACAACATGCAAATACATAAAGCAATAAAAGGAGGTATCTCAAACACTAAGTTATGATCTGAAATACTCTAAATTTATTGAAATTTGTCCCCTTTAAATAGGAGTAAGGATGGACGAAAATCAGTAGAAAAAGAAAAGGGAAAAGAATTAGAATTGGAAATTAACCAAGAGGTTAATTTCCTTTACAATCCAACTCCTGAAAGAAGAAGTAGGAGAATGGTAAGAAAAGAAAAGGTATTTCGAAAATTACAACTCCTAAATCAAGAAGGAAAGCTAATTAGAAAACAAGTAGGAAAAGAATGATAATCTACTCCCAAAAAGAATAGAAAACCTTTGGAAATTAACTAAAAATAATAACTTAATTAAAATCTGAAAAATAATTCCCTAAAACCGTGTGGGCTTTTTCCTTGATTGGCCGTGTGGGCTTCTCTCCTTGGATTGGGACGTGTGGCTTCATGCTTCAACTTGGGCTGGCCGAAAACTTGTGGGCTGGTCCATGAGTTTTTGGGTCGGCCCAATTTGTAGGGAATTTTATTATTTGGTTTCTTTAAGTCCAAGAACCTCCCGGCTTCTTCAAGACTTCAAGAAACAGCCTTCTTCTTGATTAATGTGGGGATGATGCCCGCCTCCTTCCAAGATAGTTAGAAGAGTTGCAAATTGTACATTCCTCCATTTTGCTCCAAGGCGTGGGCTTCCATTGGCGTCCATCTTTCTGACTCCTAATATGTGCTGTTTTAGCTCTGGATATCCTCATCATCCCCTCCCAGTTGGAAAGGATTCGTCCTCGAATCCAAGGCGCTGAAAACAAACAGAAACAAGTCAGGAAGATTAACACAAAACATAGATCATACTTACCTGTAAGCGTGTAAGCATGATGCCCAATTGTTGACACGATTTGAAAAGGGATATCGCCATCACGGGCGTTAAGCTCCTTTGACATCTCTTTGGCAGCGTAGACAACAGGCAACAGTGCTTTGCAGTAGTTCTGATCGTGCGCAAAAGCTCGTAGAATTGTCTTTGCAACTTCTTGTCTCCTTCGGTTTGTTTCTTCTGCAACAAAGAAACGACTTGCAGAGGGATATCCCGAGGGACATCTGCAGGGTTAGCACAAGTATCTTTACATACTAAAACTAGTACATCATCTTTGCTATCTATCACATGTCCTATATCTCCCTGTGTAGCGAAACAACTATATTAACTTTGTCCTGATCAGGCTTATCAGAGTTCGCCTTACTACCCTTTACAACAAGTTCTTTCCCTTACCCTTCGCTTGGCGCCTTTCAGCTTTCCCATTTAGCGAGTGACTCCTTCATACGAACAGCTTCTGATCGTACTTCAGCCGGTGGCATGGGTAGGAATGTGTGGATCTTGCCCTCCTGGCAGACCGAGTAAGTGTTGGCGACCCCATCATGTGTTCTTCAGTCAAAAGAGCCATGGTCGTCCGAGTAGAATGTGACAAGCCTCCATTGGCAGAACATCACATAAAACCGTGGATTCGAACTTACCGATAGCGTATGGTACGCTTACCTGCTTGTGACTCTGTAGCCGTCTGAGCTGTCGAGCCATTGAAGCCGATAAGGACGAGGATGATTGATGATAGGGAGGTGCAGCTTATCAACCATATACTCACTAGCAACATTAGTACAACTCCCCTCCATCGATAATCAGAACACATAACTTTCCATTACCTTGGTGCGGGCATGGAAGATGTTTGTCCTCTGGGACGTGTCCGGGACAGCAGCTGTAGTCAGTGTGCGAGTAACCAAGTTTGAGAAAGGATCTTCTTCAAGAAATTCGAACTGCTCCACAGGTTCTGACGGAGTGCTGTCAGTCAACTCCTTTATAGGGTCAACGGTTGGCTCCTCTTCATCGGATTCTGATATGTACTCACCATCTTGGCCCAATAATACCTTCCGGATGTTGGGACAGTCACGCATGTAGTGGCCACGGCCTGAGCACTTGTGGCAAGTTAACGTTGCTGATCGACTGCCTGGGAGTTGATGGCGTTTTCTGCTGATTGGGATGAAGAAGAAGTGGCGGCGGCAACAGGGACAATGGCCTTGCGGTCAGACATGCTTGGCCTCCTTGCTGGTGGCGAGTAGGTCGGATTCTTGCGCCAGGCTGGTGGGGCGCTGGTGGTAGGTGTCCGGACTGGTGGAACGGACTTCAGATACTCCTCCATAACTCGAGCTTTGTGCAGCATGTCTGTCAGAGTTGTAGCATTCTGCAATTCAACAGCTAAAGCAATCCCCCTGTTTTAAACCACTAAGAAAACGAGCCATAGATGCGGCTCATCTTCCTGTACATTAGCCTAATTTTTGCCATCTCCAACTTTCTATAGTACTCATCTACGGACATAGAACCTTGTACAAGAGTATGTAATTTCCTATACAATTCTCTAAAATAGTAGTCCGGTACAAAAGTCCTACGCATAGAAGTAGTCAAATCAAACCAAGAGAGAGGCGGTGCGCGGGCACGCATTGGGCGTGTATTTCGGCGCTGGTCCTGCTGCTGATTCCACCAGATTAGGGCATAGTCCGTGAAATGTACAACTGCGAGCTGGACCTTCTTGTGCTCTGGGATCGCATGAAGCTCAAAGATGCGCTCAATCTTCATCTCCCAGTCTAAGTACTCCTCTGGATTGGTGCCTCCGGCAAAGGGCGGAACGTAGTTTTGCACTGGCTGAGGCCTGCGAATGGCTGGTCTGCGGCATTGGGGCCTTGACCGGCAACATCGTCGTCTGAGTCTGTGCGCCTCTGTTCATTCCCGTTCAGTCCTGAGGTCGGCAACTTCCTCCGTCAAAGTAGCGAATCGCGCGGAGAGTTGCGCAATCGCAGCCAGAATTTGCTCGTTCCCGAGAGGGTTGGAGCACTACCACCTGACATTGGTAAAAGAAGCGAAAATCTGTCTGCTAAGAATAAGGAAAAGTGAGAAATAACCTTACCCCCATTATTCCCTCAAGTGTTTCCCACCTAATAGCTACACACAAACCCCGTGTATCGCTCTAGGGTGGCGCCCCTGTATAAGATGTGCACTCAAGCCTTTTACCACTCAAACCTCCCCGGTATTGATAAATGTATCAGGCAAGCAGCAATTCACACAAAAGCAATGACACTTAAGAAAGAAGCAAAATTTTCGCAAAAAACCACACTTGGTTCTGTTTAGAAAAAATCTTTTCGCAAAACGATATTTATGTAATATATTCAGATATGAAGTACACAACAGGAAATTCGGGGGTAAGCCCTCAAATTCAGAAAAGTGAGTGTGCACGATGACAAAATCCAAACTATAATTAAAGATCTAATGCATAGGTCGCACGAAAAGATAAACAAGGCAATTTGAAAGCGGGGTAATTCAAAGTGAATAGAAGCAAAGAAAAATTAGCAGAGTTGAAACGACTTCAGGAAAGCCTAAACTACCCAAAGAAGCGATCACCCACCCAATAGGTAATCAAGAAACCAATCCCCACAATTTATCAATTCTTCTAATATGCAAAACAGTACCTAATTTGCGAAATTAATACCCTTAATGGCCGAAAACAGTACCAAATTATAGCAAGATGCGATTTTCTAATTATGAAAACCCTAGGGCCAGCAAAACAATTTTTCACGTTACTAGCCTATTCCCAGGGATAATCTTAGCAACACAAGGATACAAAATCAAGAATTCACTATCTTTTCAGAATTCAAAGAAAGTATCCAAAACAAGAGCATTGCAATTTTATAATACGCAAACAAGTGAGCTGCTTAACATCAACCGCAAAACTCACAATTTTCAGCAAAATCAGCACCAAAAGAAGGGAGAAAGTGTCGCAAAAAACCAAGCAAACAAAAGCTTAGGTCGCCTGAATTAGCGACGGAAACCCGAAACCCTAGTGTCACTAAAAACCGAAAACCCTAATCTGAAATTTGAGGTCCGATTTAATTTCAAAAACTGCAGCAAAGGTATCCGATTTTTAAGAAAAATTTGCGATTTTAAGGATGGAAAAACAGTACACAAAATCGCAATTTTAAGCTGGAAGAAAAAAAAAAAAAATTTCCCCCAAGAAGATGAATTCAATTCCAAGAATTTCAAGAACAATCAAGATTTAACAAGAAAGAAAAAAAACACCTGGAAAAGGATTTGATCGGTTGATCTCCTCCGGTCACGAAACCACTCCTTAGCTCTGATACCAATGATGTGGACGGTTGTACACATGCGGATAATAAAGTTGCCAAGGACCTTGTGATTAAGTGACAAGCTCTTACAAAAACCTTTAACTTACGTTCAGATTTGATAAACAAGGGATAAACTATCCTGACAATTTGTTTATAAACTCGAACCAAGTGCAAGAAAAGAGGTGTGAAACATGCGAACAATTAGGTAGAGCAAGAACCTAAAAGGCTAAGTTTCATGCAATTATGTAAACTACAACATGCAAATACATAAAGCAATAAAAGGAGGTATCTCAAACACTAAGTTTATGATCTGAAATACTCTAAATTTTATTGAAATTTCGTCCCCTTTAAATAGGAGTAAGGATGGACGAAAATCAGTAGAAAAAGAAAAGGAAAAGAATTAGAATTGGAAATTAACCAAGAGGTTAATTTCCTTTACAATACCAACTCCTGAAAGAAGTAGGAGAATGGTAAGAAAAGAAAAGGTAATTTCGAAAATTACAACTCCTAAATCAAGAAGGAAAGCTAATTAGAGAAAAAGTAGGAAAAGAATGATAATCCTACTCCAAAAAGAATAAGGAAACCTTTTTGGAAATTAACTAAAAATAAAATAACTAATTAAAATCTGAAAAATAATTCCCTAAAACCGTGTGGGCTTTTTCCTTGATTGGCCGTGTGGGCTTCTCTCCTTGGATTGGGCCGTGTGGATTCATGCTTCAACTTGGCTGGCCGAAAACTTGGGGCTGGTCCATGAGTTTTTGGGTCGGCCCAATTTGTAGGGAATTTTATATTTGTTTCTTAAGTCCAAGAACCTCCCGGCTCTTCAAGACTTCAAGAAATAGCCTTCTTCTTGATTAATGTGGGATGATTGCGCCTCTCCTTCCAAGATAGTTAGAAGAGTTGCAAATTGCACATTTCCTCCATTTTGCTCCAAGGCGTGGGCTTCCATTGGCGTCCATCTTTCTGACTCCTAATATGTGCTTGTTTAGCTCTGGGTCCCCCCCAAGAAGATGAATTCAATTCCAAGAATTTCAAGAATAATCAAGACTAACAAGGAAAAGAAAACACCTGGAAAAGGATTTGATCGGTTGATCTCCTCCGGTCACGAAACCACTTTAGCTCTGATACCAATTGATGTGGACGGTTGTACACATGCGGATAATGTTGCCAAGGACCTTGTGATTAAGTGACAAGCTCTAAAAAACCCTTAACTTACGTTCAAATTGCTAAACCAAGGGATAAACTATCCTGACCAGTTTGTTTAAGAAATCGAACCAAGTGCAAGAAAAGAGGTGTGAAACATGCGAACAATTAGGTAGAGCAAAGACCTAAAAGGCTAAGTTTCATGCAATTATGTAAACTACAACATGCAAATACATAAAGCAATAAAAGGAGGTATCTCAAACACTAAGTTTATGATGAAATACTCTAACTTTTATTGAAATTTCGTCCCCTTTAAATAGGAGTAAGGATGGACGAAAATCAGTAGAAAAAGAAAAGGAAAAGAATTAGAATTGGAAATAACCAAGAGGTTAATTTGCTTTACAATACCAACTCCTGAAAGAAGTAGGAGAATGGTAAGAAAAGAAAAGGTAATTTCGAAAATTACAACTCCTAAATCAAGAAGGAAGCTAATTAGAAAACAAGTAGAAAAGAAAGATAATCCTACTCCCAAAAAGAATAAGGAAAACCCTTTTTGGAAATTAACTAAAAGACAAAAAGACTAATTAAAATTCTGAAAATTAATTCCCTAATTATTTTAAGGATGTAGCCGTGTGGGCTTTGCTTTGTGGGCTGTCCATGCGGCTCCTTGTGGACTCCTTGGCTGGCCGAAAACTTGTGGGCTGGTCCATGAGTTTTGGGTTGGCCCAATTCGTAGGGAACTTTAATAATTTGTTTCTTTAAAGTCCAAGAACCTCCCGGCTTCTTCAAGACTTCAAGAAACAGCCTTCTTCTTGATTAAAATGTGATGATTTGCGCCTCTCCTTCCAAGATAGTTAGAAGAGTTGCAAATTGCACATTTCCTCCATTTTGCTCCAAGGCGTGGGCATCCATTTGGCGTCCATCTTTCTGACTCCTAATACGTGCTGTTTTAGCTCTGGATATCCTCATCAGTAAGGTTACTACTCACTTTTCCTTGTTCTTAGCAGACAGGCTTTCGCTTCTTTTACCGATGTCAGGTGGAGGTGCTCCTATCCCTTTAGGGAGCGAACAAATACTGGCTGCAATAGCGCGACTCTCAGTGCAAATTGCTTAGGGTTCGTATTACGAGTCCTTCAATGGCGGTGTAAGGCTACAACTTTGTGCAAATTGACCCCTATCGGGAGATTTGGTGCCATTGTTGTTTCTTCTTACTTTTCCTCGGAAATCCCAATGGAGATTTTCGCTCAACTACAGGTTCCAACGCAGGTTCCAAAGCAAGTTCTTTGCTTATTCAGGGGCTTTGAATGGAGGTTTGATATTCGTGTGAAGTTTACTCTTATACTTCATACAACTTGCTAAAATTTTGTTTACAAATTTTCTGCTCACTAATATTTTGTAGGGATTCCAAAGTTTGGATTGGTGCTTCGCAACGACGCATGGCAATAATGATTGCAGTTCCACGTTATAGTCATGGGACTTTATGCGCCTGGGAATCGATTACAACATCATGTTACATTGATTCTCCTTCTATTGGTTATCATCATGTTAGGGTTTTTACAACATCTTGAATATTGTGAATCTTATAACATATGCATAACATCTTGGAATACATCTTTTGGTTTTACGACTGCATGATTTGGTAGTTCAACTATTCCCTACGATGTCTTTCTCAGAAATTGTCTCTGTAAGTACTAATTGTTATACATGCAATTTCTGCTTGTTACTTTCAAAAATTATGCGATTGTGCACGTGACATATATCACCTGCATAATTCTTTTGTGCTATATGTTGAGTATGTAGTTATGTTGTTCCAACTATATCTGCCTGTGAATAAAGTTTGAGATTTCTTGTTCGATATGTCATCATTCTTAAGGAGTATGGATAAATTCCTGAGGTTTAAGAGGTTCTTGAAGAATTAAGGATGATTATCATTGTTCTTGAAATTGTCTTCAAAAGCGCAGGTAGATGAAAACTTCCTACATCAACATTCACCATGGTTGTGCAATTGAGGGGCATAACATACAAACTTCATTGCCGGGTAAGTATGATCTATGTTTTGTGTTAATATTCATGACTTGTTACTGTTTGTTTTACAGCAAACTAGATTCGAGGACGAATCCTTTCCAACCGGGAGGGAATGATGAGGACATCCAGGGCTAAAACAACACACATTATGAGTCAGAATCAACGAAGCCAACCTGAAGGCAAAGCCCTTGAAAAGAATGCCGGGAAGAGTGTGAGAGTCATTCTATTCAAAAGGATCCTTGAAGACAATGCATCTCCAACTCTCCACAATAAAGAAAAGGGTTGTTTCTTGAAGTTCTTGAAGACGCCTGATGTGGACGGTTGTACACATGCGGATTAAGTTGCCAAGGACCTTGTGATTAAGCGGCGAGCTCGTATAAGACTCTATCTTACCTTCGAAATCAGAATAAACAAAAAGACCTAATCTAGTTGTTTTTGTTTTAGATTCGAACCAAGTGCAAGAAAAGAGTTTTGAACATGCGAATAATTAGGTAGAGCAAATAACCTAATTAGCTAAGTTCATGCAATTATGTAAACTACGACATGCAAATACATAAAGCAATAAAAGGAGGTATCTCAAACAAACTAAGTTTTTGATCTGAAATACTCTGAATATTATTATGCATGGCTCCCTATTTATAGATGAAGGGATGCCGAAAATAAGAAAGAAATAAATTGGAAATTAACCAAGAGATTAATTTCCTTTACCAAACCCGGAAAGAAGTAGGAATGGTAAGAAAAGGAAAGGAAATTTCGTTCACCCCCTTTTTGTTAAGAGGCAACCGAATTTACACTTAAAAACATAAGGAAAGAATAAAATTCCTACTCCCAAAAAGAGATCAAGAAGGACCCTTTTTGGAAACTAACTAAAAGAGTAAAAAGAACACTTAAGTGACTTAAAAGTCCCTAACTAATTAAAGCCGTGTGGGCTTCCTTTGTGGGCTGTCCATGCGGCTTCCTTGCTTCTTTGGGCTGGCCGAAAACTTGTGGGCTGGTCCATGAGTTTTGGGTTGGCCCAATTGTAGGGAACTTTATTAATGTTTCTTTAAAGCCCAAGAACCTTCCGGCATCTTTAAGACTTCAAGAAACAGCCTTCTTCTTTAATGTGAAGTGCTGAATGCGCCTCTACTTCAAAGATTGTTAGAAGAGTTGCAATTTGAACATTTCCTCCATTTTCCTCCAAGGCGTGAGCTTCCATTTGGCGTCCATCTTTCTGACTCATAATGTGTGCTGTTTTAGCTCTGGATATCCTCATCAACGCCGGAAGGTTCTTGGAATTTAAAGAGACATTTCTTGAAGTTCTTGGTTTCTTAAAATTCCTTGAATTTCATATTTTGCAGAATCTTGGAAGAATCTTGAAATCTTGAAAATCTTGATTCCGAAATGATTCCGGGAGGTTCCATAAGATTCTGGAAGCTCCCTACACCATTACATAAAGCGACATCAACATTGGGCGACCCAAACTCATGGAGACCAGCCCACAAGTTTCGGCCAGCCCAGGAAGTCCACAAAGGAAGCCGCACGGCCAAGCCCACAAGAAAGCCCACACGGCTCCTTCTTTTAATTAATTAGGATTTCTTTTAAGTTATCTTTTTACTCTTTTAGTTAGTTCCAAAAGGGTTCCTTCTTGATCTCTTTTTGGGAGTAGGAATTTTATTCTTTTCCTTATTTTTAGTTTACAAATTCGGCTGCCACATGTTTATGGTAAAATCGAATTCCTCTTTCCTTTTCTCACCATTCCTACTTCTTTCCGGGTTGGTATTGTAAAAGAAATAAACCTCTTGGTTAATTTCCAATTCTAATTCTTTTCTTATTTATTTTCCTTCACTTTTTCGGCTGTTCACTCCCTATAAATAGGGCAGCGTGCATAATAAAATTGAAGCGTATTCAGATCATAAACTTAGTGGTTTGAGTACCCTCCTTTTATTGCTTATGTATTTGCATGTTGTATTACATAATTGCATGAAACTAGCTAATTAGGTTACTTGCTCTACCTAATTATTCGCATGTTTCAATCTCTTGGTTGCACTTGGTTCGAATTATAAAACAAACTAGCTAGGTTAGCTTCTCTTGTTTCTCTTAGTTCGAAAGTAAGTTAGGGAATTATACGAGCTTGCTACTTAATCACAAGGTCGTTGGCAACTTAATCCGCATGTGTACAACCGTCCACATCAATTGGTATCAGAGCTATGGAGTGGTTTTGATGTGAACGGTTGTACACATGCGGATAATGTTGCCAAGGACCTTGTGATTAAGTGACAAGCTCTTACAAACCTTTAACTTACGTTCAGAATTGATAAAACAAGGGATAAACTATCCTGACCAGTTTGTTTAAGAATTCGAACCAAGTGCAAGAAAAGAGGTGTGAAACATGCGAACAATTAGGTAGAGCAAGAACTAAAAGGCTAAGTTTCATGCAATTATGTAAACTACAACATGCAAATACATAAAGCAATAAAAGAGGTATCTCAAACACTAAGTTTTTGATCTGAAATACTCTAAATTTATTGAAATTTCGTCCCCTTTAAATAGGAGTAAGGATGGACGAAAATCAGTAGAAAAGGAAAAGGAAAAGAATTAGAATTGGAAATTAACCAAGAGGTTAATTTCCTTTACAATACCAACTCCTGAAAGAAGTAGGAGAAATGGTAAGAAAAGAAAAGGTATTTCGAAAATTACAACTCCTAAATCAAGAAGGAAAGCTAATTAGAAAACAAGTAGGAAAAGAATGATAATCCTACTCCCAAAAAGAATAAGGAAACCCTTTTTGGAAATTAACTAAAAATAAAATAACTTAATTAAAATCTGAAAAATAATTCCCTAAAACCGTGTGGGCTTTTTCCTTGATTGGCCGTGTGGGCTTCTCTCCTTGGATTGGGCCGTGCGGCTTCATGCTTCAACTTGGGCTGCCGAAAAACTTGTGGGCTGGTCCATGAGTTTTTGGGTCGGCCCAAATTGCAGGGAATTTTATTATTTGGTTCTTTAAGTCCAAGAACCTCCCGGCTTCTTCAAGACTTCAAGAAACAGCCTTCTTCTTGATTAAAATGTGATGATTGCGCCTCTCCTTCCAAGATAGTTAGAAGAGTTGCAAATTGCACATTTCCTCCATTTTGCTCCAAGCGTGGGCTTCCATTTGGCGTCCATCTTTCTGACTCCTAATACGTGCTGTTTTAGCTGGATATCCTCATCATCCCCTCCTGGTTGGAAAGGATTCGTCCTCGAATCCAAGGCGCTGAAAACAAACAGAAACAAGTCAGGAAGATTAACACAAAACATAGATCATATTACCTGTAAGCTGTAAGCATGATGCCCAATGTTGACACGATTTGAAAAGGATATCGCCATCACGGGCGTTAAGCTCCTTTGACATCTCTTTGGCAGCGTAGACAACAGGTAACAGTGCTTTGCAGTAGTTCTGATCGTGCGCCAAAAGCTCGTAGAACTGTCTTTGCAACTTCTTTGTCTCCTTCGGTTTGTCTTCTTCCTGCAAGAAAAGAAACGACTTGCAGAGGGATATCCCGAGGGACATCTGCAGGGTTAGCACAAGTATCTTTACATACTAAAACTAGTACATCATCTTTGCTATCTATCACTTGTCCTATATCTCCCTGTGTAGCGAAACAACTATATTTAACTTTGTCCTGATCAGGCTTATCAGAGTTCGCCTTACTACCTTTTACAACAATTTCTTTCCCCTCACCCTTCGCTTGGCGCCTTTCAGCCTCCCATTTAGCGAGTGACTCCTTCATACGAACAGCTTCTGATCGCACTTCAGCCGGTGGCATGGGTAGGAATGTGTGGATCGTGCCCTCCTGGCAGACCGAGTAAGTGTTGGCGACCCCATCATGTGTTGCCTTCAGGTCAAAGAGCCATGGTCGTCCGAGTAGAATGTGATAAGGCTCCATTGGCAGAACATCACATAAAACGTGGATTCGAACTTACCGATAGCGTATGGTACGCTTACCTGCATTGTGACTCTGTAGCCGTCTGAGCTGTCGAGCCATTGAAGCCGATAAAGACGATGGATGATTGATGACAGGGAGGCGCAGCTTATCAACCATGTACTCACTAGCAACATTAGTACAACTCCCTCCATCAATAATCAGAACACATAACTTTCCATTTACCTTTGTGCGGGCATGGAAGATGTTTGTCCTCTGGGACGTGTCGGGACAGCAGCTGTAGTCAGAGTGCGAGTAACCAAGTTCTGAGAAGGATCTTCTTCAAGAAATTCGAACTGCTCCACAGGTTCTGACGGAGTGCTGTCAGTCAACTCCTATAGGGTCAACGGGTGGCTCCTCTTCATCGGATTCTGATATGTACTCACCATCTTGGCCCAATAATACCTTCCGGATGTTGGGACAGTCACGCATGTAGTGGCCACGGCCTGAGCACTTGTGGCAAGTAACGTTGCTGATAGAGACTGCCTGGGAGTTGATGGCGTTTTCTGCTGGATGAAGAAGAGGTGGCGGCGGCAACAGGGACAATAGCCTTGCGGTCAGACATGTTCGGCCTCCTTGCTGGTGGCGAGTAGGTCGGATTCTTGCGCCAGGCTGGTGGGGCGCTGGTAGGTGTCCGGACTGGTGGAACGGACTTCAGATACTCCTCTATAACTCGAGCTTGTGCAGCATGTCTGTCAGAGTTGTAGCATTCTGCAATTCAACAGCTAAAGCAATACCCCTGTTTAAACCACTAAGAAAACGAGCCATAGATGCGGGCTCATCTTCCTGTACATTAGCCCTAATTTAGCCATCTCTAACTTTCTATAATACTCATCTACAGACATAGAACCTTGCACAAGAGTATGTAATTTCCTATACAATCTCTAAAATAGTAGTCCGGTACAAAAGTCCTACGCATAGAGGTAGTCAAATCAAACCACGAGAGAGGCGGTGCGCGGGCACGCATTGGGCGTGTATTTCTGCGCTGGTCCTGCTGCTGATTCCACCAGATTAGGGCATAGTCTGTGAAATGTACAACTGCGAGCTGGACCTTCTTGTGCTCTGGGATCGCATGAAGCTCAAAGATGCGCTCCATCTTCATCTCCCAGTCTAAGTACTCTTCTGGATTCGTGCCTCCGGCAAAGGGTGGAACGGTAGTTTTGCACTGACTGAGGCCTGCGAATGGCTGGTCTGCGGCGTTGGGGCCTGGACGGGCCGGTTCGTCGTCTGAGTCTGTGCGCCTCTGTTTCCGTTCAGTCCTGAGGTCGGCGACTTCCTCCGTTAAAGTAGCGAATCGCGCGGAGAGTTGCGCAATCGCAGCCAGAATTTGCTCGTTCCCGAGAGGGTTAGGAGCACTACCACCTGACATTGGTAAAAGAAAGCGAAAATCTGTCTGCTAAGAATAGGAAAAGTGAGAAAGAACCTTACCCCCCTATTCCCCCAAGTGTCTCCCACCTAATAGCTACACACAAACCCCGTGTATCGCTCTAGGGTGGCGCCCTGTATAAGATGTGCACTCAAGCCTTTTACCACTCAAACCTCCCGGTATTGATAAATGTATCAGGCAAGCAGCAATTCACACAAAAGCAATGACACTTAAGAAAGAAGCAAAAATTTTCGCAAAAACCACACTTGGTTCTGTTTTTGAAAAATCTTTTCGCAAACGATGTTTATGTAATATAGTTCAGATATGAAGTACACAACAGGAAATTTCGGGGTGAAGCCCTCAAATTTCAGAAGATGAGTGTGCACGATGACAAAATCCAAACTATAATTAAAGATCTAATGTATAGGTCGCACGAAAAGATAAACAAGGCAATTGAAAGCAGGGCAATTCAAGGTGAATAGAAGCAAAGAAAAATTAGCAAGCGAGATTGAAACAACTTCAGGAAAGCCTAAACTACCCAAAGAAGCGATCACCCACCCAATAGGTAATCAAGAAACAATCCCCAAAATTATCAAGGCTTCTAATATGCAAAAACAGCACCAAAATTGCGAAATTACTACCCCCTAATGGCCGAAAACAGTACCAACTTTCTAGCAATATGCGATTTCAATTTCGAAAACCCTAGGGCCAGCAAAAACAATTTTTCAATTACTAGCCTAATCCCAGGGATAATCTTAGCAGCACAAGGATACAAAATCAAGAATTCACTATATTTTCAAGAATTCAAATGAAAGTATCCAAAACTATAGCATGCAATTTTACAATGCGCAAACAAGTGAGCTGCTTAACATCAACCGCAAAACTCACAATTTTCAGCAAAATCAGCACAAGAGAAGGGTAGAAAAGTGTCGCAAAACCAAGCAACAAAAACCTTAGGTCGCGTGAAGTAGCGACGGACAACCCGAAACCCTAGTGTCACTAAAAACCGAAACCCTAATCTGAAAATTGAGGTCCGATTTTAATTTCAAAAATTGCAGCAAGGTATCCGAATTTGTAAGAAAATTTGCGATTTTTAAGATGGAAAAAAAACAGTACAAAAATCGCAATTTTAAGCTGGAAGAAAAAAAAATTTTCCCCCCAAGAAGATGAATTCAATTCCAAGAATTTCAAGAACAATCAAGATTTAATAAGGAAAAGAAAACACCTGGAAAAGGATTTGATCGGTTGATCTCCTCCGGTCACGAAACCACTCCTTAGCTCTGATACCAATTGATGTGGACGGTTGTACACATGCGGATAATGTTGCCAAGGACCTTGTGATTAAGTGACAAGCTCTTACAACCTTTAACTTACGTTCAGAATTGATAAAACAAGGGATAAACTATCCTGACCAGTTTGTTTAAGAATTCGAACCAAGTGCAAGAAAAGAGGTGGTGTGAAACATGCGAACAATTAGGTAGAGCAAGAACCTAAAAGGCTAAGTTCATGCAATTATGTAAACTACAACATGCAAATACATAAAGCAAT
The DNA here is from genome assembly GCA_016801395.1 of Leptodermis oblonga. NCBI lineage: Eukaryota > Viridiplantae > Streptophyta > Magnoliopsida > Gentianales > Rubiaceae > Leptodermis > Leptodermis oblonga. The sequence continues at coordinate 22,817,640 of CM028759.1, read as the reverse complement.
AAAAGGAGGTATCTCAAACACTAAGTTTTTGATCTGAAATACTCTAAATTTTATTGAAATTTCGTCCCCTTTAAATAGGAGTAAGGATGGACGAAAATCAGTAGAAAAGGAAAAGGAAAAGAATTAGAATTGGAAATTAACCAAGAGGTTAATTTCCTTTACAATACCAACTCCTGAAAGAAGTAGGAGAATGGTAAGAAAAGAAAAGGTAATTTCGAAAATTACAACTCCTAAATCAAGAAGGAAAGCTAATTAGAAAACAAGTAGGAAAAGAATGATAATCCTACTCCCAAAAAGAATAAGGAAACCCTTTTTGGAAATTAACTAAAATAAAATAACTTAATTAAAATCTGAAAAATAATTCCCTAAAACCGTGTGGGCTTTTTCCTTGATTGGCCGTGTGGGCTTCTCTCCTTGGATTGGGCCGTGCGGCTTCATGCTTCAACTTGGGCTGGCCGAAAACTTGTGGGCTGGTCCATGAGTTTTTGGGTCGGCCCAAATTGCAGGAATTTTATTATTTGGTTTCTTTAAGTCCAAGAACCTCCCGGCTTCTTCAAGACTTCAAGAAACAGCCTTCTCTTGATTAAAATGTGATGATTTGCGCCTCTCCTTCCAAGATAGTTAGAAGAGTTGCAAATTGCACATTTCCTCCATTTTGCTCCAAGGCGTGGGCTTCCATTTGGCGTCCATCTTTCTGACTCCTAATACGTGCTGTTTTAGCTCTGGATATCCTCATCAGGTTTCGTGGCTGGAGGAGGTCGAAGTAACCCGACCAAATCTTTATCAGGTGTTTTCTTTTCCTTGCTAATCTTGTTCATCTTGAAATTCTTGGATTAGAACTCATCTTCTTGGGGAAATTTTGTTTTTTTCAAGCTTTGAATTTTCAGGTTTGGTACTGTTTTCCTATCTTTAAGAACCAAAAATTCTTTAAATAAAATCGTATACCCTTGCTGAATTTTCAGAAATTGAAATCGGGTTTTTAGAAAATCAAAATTAGGGTTCGGTCTTGGCTTTCTTTAAGGGGTTCGGTTTTGGCTTCCGTTAAGGGGTTCGGTTTTTTGGCTTCCATTAGGGTTTTGGTTTTTCAATTGTAAACCCTAAACCCTAACCCTAAACCCTAACCCTAAACCCTAAACCCTAAACCCTAAACCAGGGTTTTGGTTTTTTTGTTGTGGTTTTTCAGCTCGGGTTTTGCCTACAAACTAGGGTTTCAGTTTTGCTCATCCTAAGGGTTTCGGTTTTCAGTTGTAATTGCTGGGTTTTGCGATTTAACTGTACCCCTCTTGTGCTGTTTTGTTGAGAAATAGTGAGTTTTTGCGGTTGATGTTAAGCAGCTCACTTTGTTTGCGCATTATAAATTGCATGCTCTAGTTTGGGATACTTTGTTTTGAATTCTTCAAAAATAGTGAATTCTTGGTTTTGTATCCTTATGCTGCTAAGATTATCCCTAGGAATAGGTTAGTGAGTCAAAATTGAACTTGCTCACCCTAAGGTTTTCGATTCTTGAAAATCGCATATTGTTACGTTTCGGCCACTTGGGGGTTTGGTTTTAATTTCGCAATTTGGTACTGTTTTGCATATTAGAAGAATTGATAATTTGCGGGGATTGGTTTCTTGATTACCTATTGGGTGGGTGATTTCTTCTTTGGGTAGTTTTAGGACGTTCCTGAAGTTGTTTCAACTCTGCTTATTTTCTTTACTTCTATTCAATTTTGAATTGCCCTGCTTTCAATTGCCTAGTATCTTTTCGTGCGACCTGAACATTAGCTCTTGAATTATAGTTTGGATTTTGTCATCGTGCACACTCATCTTTTCTGAAATTTGAGGGCTTAACCCCGAAATTTCCTGTTGTGTACTTCATATCTGAACTATATTATAAACTATCGTTTTGCGAAAAGATTTTTCAAAATAGAACCAAGTGTCTATTTTTGCGAAAATTTGCTTCTTTCTTAAGTGACATTGCTTTTGTGTGAATTGCTGCTTGCCTTATACATTTATCAATACCGGGAGGTAGAGTGGAAAAAGGCTTGAGTGCACATATTATACAGGGCGCCACCCTCGAGTGAAACACAGGGTTGTGTGTAGCTGTTAGGTGGGATACACTTGGGGGAACAAGGGGGTAAGGTTACTACTCACTTTTCCTTGTTCTTAGCAGATAGGTTTTCGCTTCTTTTACCGATGTCAGGTGGAGGTGCTCCTATCCCTTTGGGGAGCGAGCAAATACTGGCTGCAATAGCGCGACTCTCAGTGCAAATTGCTTAGGGTTCGTATTACGAGTCCTTCAACGGCGGTGTAAGGCTACAACTTTGTGCAAATTAACCCCTATCGGGAGATTTGGTGCCATTGTTGTTTCTTCTTACTTTGCCTTGGAAATCTGATGAGGATATCCAGAGCTAAAACAGCACACATTATGAGTCAGAAAGATGGACGCCAAATGGAAGCTCACGCCTTGGAGCAAAATGGAGGAAATGTGTGATTTGCAACTCTTCTAAATATCTTTGAAGAAGAAGCGCAAATTATCAAGTACTCATGAAGAAGAAGGCTGTTTCTTGAAGTTTTGAAGATGCCGGGAGGTTCTTGGACTTAAAAGAAACAAATAAATAAAGTTCCCTATAAATTGGGCCAACCCAAAACTCATTGACCAGCCCACAAGTTTTCGGCCAGCCCAAAGAAGCAAGGAATCCGCATGGACAGCCCACAAAGGAAGCCCACACGGCTTTAATTAGTTAGGGACTTTTAAGTCACTTAAGTGTTCTTTTACTTTTTTAGTTAGTTTCCAAAAGGGTTCCTTCTTGATCTCTTTTTGGGAGTAGGATTTTTATTCTTTCCTGTGTTTTAAGTGTAATTTCGGCTGCCTCTTAACAAAAAGGGGGTGAACGAATTTACTTACCTTTTCTTACCAAATTCTACTTCTTTCCGGATTTGGTAAAGGAAATTAACCTCTTGGTTAATTCCAATTCTTTTCCTTATTATTTTTTTTCTTATTTTCGGCCATCCCTACATCTATAAATAGGGCAGCCATGCATAATAATATTCAGAGTATTTCAGATCAAAAACTTAGTGTTTGAGATACCTCCTTTTATTGCTTTATGTATTTGCATGTCGTAATTTACATAATTGCATGAACTTAGCTAATTAGGTTATTTGCTCTACCTAATTATTCGCATGTTCAAAACTCTTTTCTTACACTTGGTTCGAATCTAAAACAAAAACAACTAGATTAGGTCTTTTTGTTTATTCTGATTTCGAAGGTAAGTTAGAGTCTTATACGAGCTCGCCGCTTAATCACAAGGTCCTTGGCAACATTATCCGCATGTGTACAACCGTCCACATCAATTGTATCAGAGCTAAGGAGTGGTTTTGTGGCTGGAGGAGATCAACCGATCAAATCCTTTCCAGGTTGTTTCTTTTCCTTGTTAGTCTTGATTATTCTTGAAATTCTTGGATTAGAACTCATCTTCTTGGGGGGAAAATGTTTCTTCAAGCTTTTCTATTTGCGATTTGTGTACTGTTTTTCATCATCATTAAAAATCGCAAATAATTTCTAAATACCCAGACTGCCCTTGCTTAATTTCAGAACTTAATCGGGTTTTAGAAAACAAAGATCGGGTTTTGGAAAATCGGGTTTTCAGAATTTTTAAGGGTTTTCGGTTTTGTGCTTCAAATTGGTTTCGGGTTTTTGCTTCTTTTAGGGATTTTGATCTTTCTCTCCTAAACCCTAAACCCTAACCCTAACCCTAAACCCTAACCCTAAACCCTAACCCTAAACCCTAACCCTAAACCCTAACCCTAAACCCTAACCCTAAACCCTAACCCTAAACCCTAACCCTAACCCTAAACCCTAAACCCTAACCCTAACCCTAAACCCTAACCCTAACCTAACCCTAAACCCTAATTTCAGTTTTGGGTTCGGTTTTCTGTTTTGGTTTTTCTATTCGGGTTTTCAAGTTTCGGGTCCATTCACGGGTTTACCTACAATTCTAAGGGTTTTCGGTTCTTGCTTGGGTTTATCTATTGCTGGGCTTCTTGCGAATTATTTCTATCCCTCTTGTGCTGTTTTGTTGAGAAATAGTGAGTTTTTGCGGTTGATGTTAAGCAGCTCACTTTGTTTGCGTATTGAAATTTATATGCTCTAGTTTGGGATACCTTGTTTTGAATTCTTGAAAATATATTGAATTCTTGGTTTTGTATCCTTGTGCTGCTAAGATAATTCCTAGGAATTGGTTAGTGAGTCAAAAATTGAACTTGCTAGCCCTAGGGTTGTCAATTCTTGAAATCGCATATTGCTGCAATTTGGTGCTGTTTTCGGTTAATTAAGGGATTAGAAATTGCAAGCTGGGTACTGTTTTGCCTATTAGGAGCATTGATAATTTGTGGGGATTGGTTTCCTGTTGTGTACTTCATATCTGAACTATATTACCAAATATCGTTTTACGAAAAGATTTTTCAAAACAGAACCAAGTGTTGGTTTTTGCGAAAATTTTGCTTCTTTCTTAAGTGTCATTGCTTTTGTGTGATTTGTTGCGTGCCTTATACATTTATCAATACCGGGAGGTTTGAGTGGAAAAAGGCTTGAGTGCACATCTTATACAGGGCGCCACCCTAGAGTGAAACACAGGGTTGTGTGTAGCTATTAGGTGGGAAACACTTGGGGGAATAAGGGGGTAAGGTTCTTTCTCACTTTTCCTTATTCTTAGCAGACAGGTTTTCGCTTTCTTATCCAATGTCAGGTGGAGGTGCTCCTAACCCTATAGGAAACGAGCAAATCCTGGCTGCGATTGCGCAACTCTCCGCGCGATTTGCTACACTTACGGAGGAAGTCGCCGACCTCAGGACTGAACGGAACAGAGGCGCACAGAGACTCACGACGATGTTGCCGCTCCAAGCACCAACGCCGCAGATCAACCTTTCGCAGGCCTCAGTCAGTGCAAGACTACCGTTCCGCCTTTGCCGGAGGCACGAATCCAGAGGACTATCTTGACTGGGAGATGAAGATGGAGCGCATTTTTGAACTTCATGCTATCCCGGAACACAAGAAAGTCCAACTTGCTGTGGTCCATTTCACCGACTATGCCCTAATCTGGTGGAATCAACAGTAGGACCAGCGCAAGAATACGCGCCCTATGCGTGCCCCCCGCACCGCCTCTCTCTTGGTTTGATTTGACTACTTTAAAAGCGTAGAACTTTGTACCTGATTACTATTTTAGAGAATTGTATAGAAAGTTACATACTCTTGTACAAGGTTCTATGTCTGTAGATGAATACTATAGAAAATTAGAGATGGCAAAAATTAGGGCTAATGTACAGGAAGATGAGCCCGCATCTATGGCTCGTTTTCTTAGTGGTTTAAACAGGGGTATTGCTTTAGCTGTTGAATTGCAGAATGCTACAACTCTGACAGACATGCTGCACAGAGCTCGGGTTATGGAGGAGTATCTGAAGTCCGTTCCACCAGTCCGGACACCTACCACCCTCCTTTTATTGCTTTATGTATTTGCATGTCGTAGTTTACATAATTGCATGAAACTTAGCTAATTAGGTTCTTGCTCTACCTAATTATTCGCATGTTTCATATCTCTTGCTTGCACTTGGTTCGAATTTATAAACAAGTTAGCTAGGTTAGCTTTCCTTTGTTTTCTCTTAAATCTGAACGTGAGTTAGGGGTTTTATTCGAGCTTGTCACTTAATCACAAGGTCCTTGGCAACATTATCCGCATGTGTACAACCGTCCACATCAGAAATTAAATCGGGTTTTAGAAAAATCGGGTTTCAGAATTTTTTAAGGGTTCGGTTTTTGCTTAAGGGGTTCAGTTTTTGCTTTCTTTAGGGTTTTGGTTTTTCAATTGTAAACCATAACCCTAAACCCTAAACCCCAACCCTAAACCCTAACCCTAAACCCTAAACCCTAAACTCTAACCCTAACCCTAAATCCTAAACCCTAAACCTAAACCCTAAACCCTAAGCCCTGAACCCTAAACCTAGGGTTTCGAATTTTTGGGTTCGGTTTTCTGTTTTGGTTTTTCAATTCAGGTTTTCAGTTTCGATTTCCATTCTCGGGTTTACCTACAAAGCTAGGGTTTTCGGTTCTTGCTTGGGTTTATATATTGCTGGGCTTATTGCGATTTAATTCTACCCCTCTTGTGCTGTTTTGTTGAAAAATAGTGAGTTTTTGCGGTTGATGTTAAGCAACTCACTTGTTTGCGCCTTGTAAAATTGCATGCTCTAGTTTGGGATACCTTCTTTTGAATTCTTGAAAATATAGTGAATTCTTGATTTTGTATCCTTGTGCTGCTAAGATTATCCCTAGGAATTGGTTAGTGAGTCAAAGTTGAACTTGCTAGCCCTAGATTGTCAATTCTTGAAAATCGCATGTGCTGAAAGTTGGTACTGTTTTCGGTTAATTAAGGGTTTAGAAATCGCAAGTTGGGTGCTGTTTTGCATATTGGGAGCATTGATAATTTGTGGCGATTGGTTTCTTGATTACCTATTGGGTGGGTGATCTCTTCTTTGGGTAGTTTTAGGACTTTCCTGAAATCGTTTCAACTCTGCTTATTTTCTTTGCTTCTATTCAATTTTGAATTGCCCTGCTTTCAATTGCCTAGTTATCTTTTCGTGCTACCTGAACATTAGCTCTTTAATTATAGTTTGGATTTTGTCATCGTGCACACTCATCTTTTCTGAAATTTGAGGGCTTAACCCCGAAATTTCCTGTTGTGTACTTCATATCTGAACTATATTACAAAATATCGTTTTGCGAAAAGATTTTTCAAAACAGAACCAAGTGTGGTTTTTGCGAAAATTTTGCTTCTTTCTTAAGTGTCATTGCTTTTGTGTGAATTGCTGCTTGCCTGATACATTTATCAATACCGAGAGGTAGAGTGGTAAAAGGCTTGAGTGTTCATATTATACAGGGCGCCACCCTAGAGCGAAACACGGGGATTGTGTGTAGCTGTTAGGTGGAATGGGAAACCTTGGGGAATAAGGGAGTAAGGTTATTATCTCACTTTTCCTTGTTCTTAGCAGACAGGTTTTCGCTTTCTTTATCCAATGTCAGGTGGAGGTGCTCCTAACCCTTTGGGGAACGAGCAAATCCTGGCTGCGATTGCACAACTCTCCGCGCGATTCGCTACACTCACGGAGGAAGTCGCCGAACTTAGGACAGAACGGGAGCAACGCCGCACAGACTCAGACGACGATGTGGCCGCACCTGGCACCAACGCCGCAGACCAGCCTTTTGCAGGCCTCAGTCAGTGCAAGACCACCGTTCCGCCCTTTGCCGGAGGCACGAATCCAGAGGATTATCTCGATTGGGAGATGAAGATGGAGCGCATTTTTGAACTTCATGCGATTCCGGAACATAAGAAAGTCCAACTTGCAGTGGTCCATTTCACAGACTATGCCCTAATCTGGTGGAATCAGCAGATGGATCAACGCAGAAACACGCGTCCCATGCGGGCCCGTGCTCCGCCTCTCTCGTGGTTTGATTTGACTACATCTATTCGTAGGACTTTTGTACCTGATTATTACTTTAGAGAATTGTATAGGAAATTACATACTCTTGTACAAGGTTCAATGTCTGTAGATGAGTATTATAGAAAGTTAGAGATGGCAAAAATTAGGGCTAATGTACAGGAAGATGAGCCTGCATCAATGGCTCGTTTTCTTAATGGTTTGAACAGGGGTATTGCTTTAGCTGTTGAATTGCAGAATGCTACAACGCTGACAGACATGCTGCACAAAGCTCGGGTCATGGAGGAGTACCTGAAGTCTGTTCCACCAATCCGGACACCCACCAGCGCACCACCAGCCTGGCGCAAGAACTCAGCCTACTCTCCACCGGCACGGAGGCCGATCATGTCTGAGCGCAAAGCCCTAGTCCCTGTTGCCGCCACCCCTTCTTCATCACAGCAGAAGACGCCATCAACTCCCAGACAGTCCATCAGCAACGTAACTTGCCACAAGCTTTGATTTGGTGGAAGGACTTGGTTCGTCGAGAAGGAAGAGGTGGAGAACTACCGGTGGATTCTTGGTACCATTTGAAGCGTATTATGAAAACCTATTATGTGCCTAAGTCTTATTCCACTTTCCTTCGCCGAGAGCTTCAACATTTAAAGCAAGGAAGTAAGAGTGTGGGAGAATACTACCATGAGATGAAAAGGTTAATGCTTCGACTTAATCTTAATGAGGAGGAGGATATCACAGAGGCACGATTTGTAGAAGGATTGAACATGCAATTAAGGCACAAGGTGGAGTTGGAATCTTTTCGGGTTAGATCTTTGGAAGATTTATTCAAATATGCCGTGACCATTGAGCAGCAACTCAAGGAGGAGAGCATGTCGAAAGGAAGATACAAGACAACGTATCCGTTCCGGGATCAAGGCCCAATGCGCGCCCCTTTCCTACACCTTCCGGCTCCGGGAGGAATTTTAGCTCGGTACCTTCGGTTTCTAATCCTTTGGTGTCTTCGGCAGCATCTAATTCAGCCTCAAATGCACATCATGGCCGCCCCGAACCAGCCGCACCTTCATCCATTTCTCGGCCTACACCTACCCGAAACAATGCAACAAACTCTAGCGAGCATGTTCCTCGGACTACTCGGGTGACAACTCGGCCAAACCATTGTTTCAAATGCAAAGGAATCGGCCACTATGCAAATGAATGTCCAAATCAAAGGGTCATGATTCTTGGGGATGATGGACTATGGCATGGTGAGGAAGATGAAGAGGAAACCATGGAAGAAGAGCATCCGGATACTTATCTTGGCTTTGAAGGAGAAGAGAGAAGGAGAACCCGAGAGCACACCTATCCTTGCTCAAGACCACAACTTGGTGATTATGAGGGCTTTAAGTCTACAACCAAAGGTGGAGGATCATGAGGAGCAACGAACCAACATCTTCCATATGCAATGCAAGATCAAGGGCAAAATTTGTCTCGTCATCGTGGTGGATGGAGGTAGTTGCACCAATGCCATAAGTCAAGACTTGGTATGTAAACTCAATCTTTCTCTTGTTAAGCATCCGACACCCTATAAATTGAAGTGGTTAGGTGATTTTGGTGAAATTAAAGTGTCTCATCAATGCATTGTGCCTATAGTGGTAGGAACATATGTTGATGATATTCTTTGTGATGTTGTACCCATGGATGCATGTCATGTTTTGCTAGGTCGACCATGGGAATATGATACTTGTGCTATGCATGATGGTAGGAGTAATGAGTATATCTTGAAATGTAAGGGTAAGAGAATTCGTTTGAAGCCTCTTTCCCCTCATATTGTACACAAAGCTCATCATGTGTTGAAAGAAGAACGAGAGAAGAATAAAAGGCAAGAGAGTGAGTGTAAGAAGCCAAAAGAGAGTAGAGGGCAAGGGAAATTAAAAGAGGTGAGTGACAAGCCACAAGATGGTGAGAAAGAAAAAGGCATCTTGTTTACTTCCAAGAGGGAATTGGGTAGGACATTGGGTGATCACTCACCATTGGTGCTTCTCATGCACCCAAGTTTTTGTTTATCTTTATCTAATGCTAACTCAAGTTGCCTAGTGTTGTGTCTTCGGTTTTGAAGGAATTTGCAGATGTTTTTCCCGAGGAGCTTCCACACGGCCTTCCACCACTTAGAGGCATAGAACATCAAATTGATTTGGTTCCGGGAGCTCCATTGCCGAATAGGGCAGCCTACAAAGCAAATCCAACCGAGACTAGGGAGCTACAAAGACAAGTGGAAGAATTACTCCACAAAGGTTTGGTAAGGGAGTCATTGTCACCATGTGCCGTACCGGTCATTCTTGTACCTAAGAAAGATGGCACTTGGAGAATGTGTGTTGATTGTAGGGCCATTAACAAGATCACCATTCGGTATAGACATCCAATACCGAGGTTAGATGACTTGTTAGAGGACCTATGTGGAGCACAATATTTTCAAAAATTGATCTTGCTTCCGGTTATCACCAAATTCGCATGAAAGAAGGTGATGAGTGGAAGACGGCTTTCAAAACCAAATTTGGTTTGTATGAGTGGCTCGTGATGCCTTTTGGACTTACTAATGCACCATCTACTTTTATGAGACTCATGAATCATGTGCTTAGGAAGTTCATAGGACAATTTGTTGTTGTTTATTTTGATGACATTCTTGTGTTTAGTAAGAGTCTAGAAGAGCATACTAACCATTTATCTTTGGTTCTTTCATCATTAAGGGAAAACAAGCTCTATGCCAAGATGTCAAAGTGTATATTTTGTGTGAAGAAGAAGTTGTGTTTCTTGGCTTTGTAGTAGGGAAACATGGAGTCAAAGTGGATGAAGAAAAGGTCAAGGTGATTCGAGAATGGCCAACTCCAACATCCATACCGAGGTGAGATCTTTCCATGGCCTTGCTAGTTTCTATAGGAGGTTTGTGAAAGATTTCTCTACAATAGCCGCCCCTATGAGTTCATTAACTAAAAAGAATGCTAGGTTTGATTGGGGTAATGCACAACAACATGCTTTTGATACACTTAAGCACATTCTTACTCATGCACCTTTACTTGCTTTGCCAAATTTTGATAATACTTTTGAGGTAGAGTGTGATGCAAGCAAAGTAGGTATTGGAAGTGTTTTGATGCAAGGTTCTCGGCCCATAGCTTACTTTTCCGAGAAGCTCAATAATGCTCAATTGAATTATCCTACCTATGATAAAGAGTTGTATGCAATCATTAGGACACTTGAACATTGGCAACATTATCTTAGGCCTAAGGAATTCATCATACACACGGATCATGAAAGCATTAAATACTTGAATGGACAACAAAAACTAGATAAGAGGCATGCTAAGTGGAGTGCATTTCTTGAATCTTTTCCTTATGTGTTGAAATACAAGAAAGGGAAAGAAAATGTTGTAGCCGATGCTCTTTCTAGGAGGACTTCTTTACTTTCAATGTGTGATTCTAAATTTCTTGCTTTTAGCTTTATCAAGGATCTCTATGCCAAAGACAAGGAATTGGCCGAAATATTTTCATCTTGTGCAAAGGGAGCCTTGGTAAGTTTTATTTATTTGATGGATATTGTTTAGGAATAACCAACTTTGTGTTCCTTCTTGTTCTTTTAGGGAATTACTTGTGAGGGAAGCACATTGTGGAGGTCTCATGGGACATTTTGGAGTTCTTAAAACACTAGACGTGCTCAAAGAACATTTTCATTGGCCACACATGCGCAAGGATGTGGAAAGGATATGCTCAACGTGCATCGAGTGTAGGCAAGCCAAATCAAAAGGGAATAATCATGGACTCTACACTCCACTCCCGGTTCCTTCTAAACCTTGGCTTGATTTATCTATGGATTTTGTGCTAGGACTACCTACATCTAGTAAAGGGAATGATAGCATTTTTGTTGTGGTAGATAGGTTTTCTAAAATGGCACATTTTATACCATGCAAAAAGACTAATGATGCATCTCATATAGCTAACATCTTTTTCAAAGAAATAGTTAAGTTGCATGGTCTTCCAAAAACTATTGTGAGTGATAGGGATCCCAAATTTTTGAGTTATTTTTGGAAGTCTCTTTGGCATAAGTTAGGAACTAAACTTTTGTTTTCTACTTCGGCTCATCCTCAAACGGATGGACAAACCGAAGTTGTGAATAGGACCCTAGGATCTTTACTACGGGCCCTTGTGCGAAGTCATAAGAAGGCTTGGGAAGAATGCCTACCCATAGCCGAGTTTGCTTATAATAGAACTACGCACCGTACTATTGAAATGTCTCCATTTGAATGTGTATATGGCTTTAATCCTTTAACACCTCTTGATTTATCTACTTCTTTGTGGCCACAAAAGGCAATCATAGGTGATGAAGGAAGCAAGAGAGGAGAATACATACGGCATATGCATCAAAAGATACATGATCTAATTGAAAGGAAAATGAACACTATGCACAACAAGCCAACAAGGGCCGCAAGGAGAAGATTTACCGCCCGGGTGATTGGGTTTGGGTGAATTTTCGGAAAATACGATTTCCAAATCAAAGGAAGTCGAAATTAGACCCAAGGGGGGATGGACCCTTTCAAGTGGTGGAACGAATCAACAATAACTCTTACGTTATTGATCTTCCGGGTGAGTATAATGTAAGTACTACATTCAATGTAAGTGATTTGTCTCCTTTTGTTGTTGTAGGTGAAGATCCGAATGAAGATACGATTCTAGGAAGAATCCTTTCCAAGGGAGAGGGGATGATGTAGATCCTATCTCCATCAAGCCTCAACAAGAACCTAAGCAACACATGACTCGTCTTCAAACAAAGAAATTGAAGGAAGCAATTAATGGATACGTTGATCAAGCACTAGAGGACCGCAAGGTGGAAGAAGCAAAACCGTGGGTGACCATGATCACCATGAACAATCAATTTCAACCATCAAATCTCACATTGGGACTACATTCTCGGTCAAGTGAAAGGATAGGAGGTCAATCTACCTTTGATCACAATTGGAAGGGTCAAAATGCATTTAAGGAGAAGTTGGAGGGCAAGATGCCAATTTGAGGGAAACCTTATTTGAAAATTCAAAGGTGGAAGATATATAATTCTTGGCCAATAATCAAATCCACCAAAACATGGCAGCCAACTAATGATTTTCGGCCATGAAGAATCAAAGCCACAAAACATGGCTGAAAATGAAACCCACCCACAAAACATGAAGAATCAATCCCACTACTTTAAGTATTATATTGTATTTCTTTATTTGGTGTGAACTTTAGCTTTGTATTTCTTTATTTGGTGTGTACTTTAGCTTTGTTGGACTTATTCTTGCTGGCCTTCTATATAATGTGGCTGAAACTACAAGGAATCATCAACCTACATGAAAATTCAATCCAAATTTGAGAGCTTCTCAACTTCAATTCCAACTCCTTGGTGGTTTTGGTCATCATTGCACACTTGTGGGCATTGGTAAGAAGTTTACAAGTCTTCTTTTGAGTATTAGAAGTCTTGGTTAGCTTGGTTAATTTCAAGGTTTTGTAAGTAGCTAGGTGAATTTAATGACATATGTTCATTAGGGGTGCCTAGTCTAGATTCGATCTTGTATTGCCTTCGATAATACTCTTTGTTTCCATTCTCTATCTCTCCATCATTGTATCAATCTTGTTGTATTTTTGATAATCTATATGTGAAGTGTTTTCTTGTGTTCATCACTTTGCAAATCCATGATTATCATTGTTCCATTCACTAAACAAACCCGAACTAGAGCTTGAATTCTCCAACTGTGTTGTATGCTCACTAAACCAATCTTGGGAACTTATTCAATTGCTTAAGAAATCTACATCAACTTGGTATCAGAGCTTAAGTTCTTGGTTTTGTGAGCTTTGAATCGTTTCTTGTGTGAAACAATTGAAATCACCTCAAAAACTCGAAAACCATAGTTTCTGTTTCATTGTTTTCAATTTCCAGAAAGTTGTGTTGTTTTGTGTTGTCTATATCTCTGTCATTTGACGTTTGTTTTGTGCCAAATCATACACCATTCTTTTCTTTTTGAGTCTAGTTTCCAACCATGTATGCCATGCAATTTTATTGTTAGCCTAAGGTGTTGAAAATCACGTTTGACTCAACACTGTCTCTGTTTGGTATTCTGGCCAGAAACTTCTGGTTGTGTGTGCTGTTTTGTTTGACCATATCTCACTCATTTCAAATCTAAATTGAGTGATTCCAATTGCTATGGATTCCTCTATGAGTCTAGTTTCCAGGCATGTAATTCTTGCTTGCTAATTCGTTGTTAAAAAAAAAATAGTTAATTTTGTTGCAAGCAAACTGGTACAGTGTGTTCTTATTGCTGGCAGATTCTGTCAATTTGTGATACTGTTTTGTTTTGATCATAACTCGGTCGTTTCAACTTGGAATTGAGTGATTCCAAATTTCTTGAACTCCTCTTTCATAGTAGTTTCCATATAGGTAAGCCTTGTTTCTTGATTCTTTCCAGATCCATACAGTTTATTCTTGAAAGTCACTGTATTATTTATAACCCCCTGTTTGACAGATTTGTTCTTGTACTTGTTGCTTCATATCTTGCTTGCATTTAAGGTGATCATACCCATTGCACAAGGTGTTGGATTGTTTGTTGAGATAGTAAGGGAGTGAACCTACCCCTCACAAATATTCTAAACCTTTCTTGAGTGTACATTGGTGAGTGTTGGGGAAGGGGTGACAATTGCGGGAGTGAGTTCTTCGAAAAAAAAAACCCCCCTTCTTTTGTTTGCACTAATTTGCAGGTACAATGCCACCTCAAACGAGGCTTCAAGCTCAACAAGAACAGCAAGATGAGGCCTCTACGGCCCATGAGGAAGGAGGACAATTGGATGCTATAATGGGAATCTTAAGGGATCTTCAAGCAAGGATGGATACGATGGATGAACGCGTGACTCGCATGGAGACTAGGCGTAGTGATCATGGAGACCAAAATCAGCAAAGGCATGGTAACATGCACGATGAACCCCGTCGGGAGAATTATGATCGCCCAAGAAATCAAGTGGAGGATGGCAAGCTCAAGCAGGACATTCCGGTTTTCTATGGTCTCTCCAACCCGGAAGAATTCCTTGATTGGATGGATCAAGTAGATATGATTTTTCAGCTTCACACTTATTCCGAGGAGTATCAAGTGAGGCTTGTGGTAGCTTCCCTTAGAGGTCACGCTTTGATTTGGTGGAAGGACTTGGTTCGTCGAGAAGGAAGAGGTGGAGAACTACCGGTGGATTCTTGGTACCATTTGAAGCGTATTATGAAAACCTATTATGTGCCTAAGTCTTATTCCACTTTCCTTCGCCGAGAGCTTCAACATTTAAAGCAAGGAAGTAAGAGTGTGGGAGAATACTACCATGAGATGAAAAGGTTAATGCTTCGACTTAATCTTAATGAGGAGGAGGATATCACAGAGGCACGATTTGTAGAAGGATTGAACATGCAATTAAGGCACAAGGTGGAGTTGGAATCTTTTCGGGTTAGATCTTTGGAAGATTTATTCAAATATGCCGTGACCATTGAGCAGCAACTCAAGGAGGAGAGTATGTCGAAAGGAAGATACAAGACAACGTATCCGGTTCCGGGATCAAGGCCCAATGCGCGCCCCTTTCCTACACCTTCCGGCTCCGGGAGGAATTTTAGCTCGGTACCTTCGGTTTCTAATCCTTTGGTGTCTTCGGCAGCATCTAATTCAGCCTCAAATGCACATCATGGCCGCCCCGAACCAGCCGCACCTTCATCCATTTCTCGGCCTACACCTACCCGAAACAATGCAACAAACTCTAGCGAGCATGTTCCTCGGACTACTCGGGTGACAACTCGGCCAAACCATTGTTTCAAATGCAAAGGAATCGGCACTATGCAAATGAATGTCCAAATCAAAGGGTCATGATTCTTGGGGATGATGGACTATGGCATGGTGAGGAAGATGAAGAGGAAACCATGGAAGAAGAGCATCCGGATACTTATCTTGGCTTTGAAGGAGAAGGAGAACCCGAGAGCACACCTATCCTTGCTCAAGACCACAACTTGGTGATTATGAGGGCTTTAAGTCTACAACCAAAGGTGGAGGATCATGAGGAGCAACGAACCAACATCTTCCATATGCAATGCAAGATCAAGGGCAAAATTTGTCTCGTCATCGTGGATGGAGGTAGTTGCACCAATGCCATAAGTCAAGACTTGGTATGTAAACTCAATCTTTCTCTTGTTAAGCATCCGACACCCTATAAATTGAAGTGGTTAGGTGATTTTGGTGAAATTAAAGTGTCTCATCAATGCATTGTGCCTATAGTGGTAGGAACATATGTTGATGATATTCTTTGTGATGTTGTACCCATGGATGCATGTCATGTTTTGCTAGGTCGACCATGGGAATATGATACTTGTGCTATGCATGATGGTAGGAGTAATGAGTATATCTTGAAATGTAAGGGTAAGAGAATTCGTTTGAAGCCTCTTTCCCCTCATATTGTACACAAAGCTCATCATGTGTTGAAAGAAGAACGAGAGAAGAATAAAAGGCAAAGAGAGTGAGTGTAAGAAGCCAAAAGAGAGTAGAGGGCAAGGGAAATTAAAAGAGGTGAGTGACAAGCCACAAGATGGTGAGAAAGAAAAAGGCATCTTGTTTACTTCCAAGAGGGAATTGGGTAGGACATTGGGTGATCACTCACCATTGGTGCTTCTCATGCACCCAAGTTTTTGTTTATCTTTATCTAATGCTAACTCAAGTTTGCCTAGTGTTGTGTCTTCGGTTTTGAAGGAATTTGCAGATGTTTTTCCCGAGGAGCTTCCACACGGCCTTCCACCACTTAGAGGCATAGAACATCAAATTGATTTGGTTCCGGGAGCTCCATTGCCGAATAGGGCAGCCTACAAAGCAAATCCAACCGAGACTAGGGAGCTACAAAGACAAGTGGAAGAATTACTCCACAAAGGTTTGGTAAGGGAGTCATTGTCACCATGTGCCGTACCGGTCATTCTTGTACCTAAGAAAGATGGCACTTGGAGAATGTGTGTTGATTGTAGGGCCATTAACAAGATCACCATTCGGTATAGACATCCAATACCGAGGTTAGATGACTTGTTAGAGGACCTATGTGGAGCCACAATATTTTCAAAAATTGATCTTGCTTCCGGTTATCACCAAATTCGCATGAAAGAAGGTGATGAGTGGAAGACGGCTTTCAAAACCAAATTTGGTTTGTATGAGTGGCTCGTGATGCCTTTTGGACTTACTAATGCACCATCTACTTTTATGAGACTCATGAATCATGTGCTTAGGAAGTTCATAGGACAATTTGTTGTTGTTTATTTTGATGACATTCTTGTGTTTAGTAAGAGTCTAGAAGAGCATACTAACCATTTATCTTTGGTTCTTTCATCATTAAGGGAAAACAAGCTCTATGCCAAGATGTCAAAGTGTATATTTTGTGAAGAAGAAGTTGTGTTTCTTGGCTTTGTAGTAGGGAAACATGGAGTCAAAGTGGATGAAGAAAAGGTCAAGGTGATTCGAGAATGGCCAACTCCAACATCCATAACCGAGGTGAGATCTTTCCATGGCCTTGCTAGTTTCTATAGGAGGTTTGTGAAAGATTTCTCTACAATAGCCGCCCCTATGAGTTCATTAACTAAAAAGAATGCTAGGTTTGATTGGGGTAATGCACAACAACATGCTTTTGATACACTTAAGCACATTCTTACTCATGCACCTTTACTTGCTTTGCCAAATTTTGATAATACTTTGAGGTAGAGTGTGATGCAAGCAAAGTAGGTATTGGAAGTGTTTTGATGCAAGGTTCTCGGCCCATAGCTTACTTTTCCGAGAAGCTCAATAATGCTCAATTGAATTATCCTACCTATGATAAAGAGTTGTATGCAATCATTAGGACACTTGAACATTGGCAACATTATCTTAGGCCTAAGGAATTCATCATACACACGGATCATGAAAGCATTAAATACTTGAATGGACAACAAAAACTAGATAAGAGGCATGCTAAGTGGAGTGCATTTCTTGAATCTTTTCCTTATGTGTTGAAATACAAGAAAGGGAAAGAAAATGTTGTAGCCGATGCTCTTTCTAGGAGGACTTCTTTACTTTCAATGTGTGATTCTAAATTTCTTGCTTTTAGCTTTATCAAGGATCTCTATGCCAAAGACAAGGAATTGGCCGAAATATTTTCATCTTGTGCAAAGGGAGCCTTTGGTAAGTTTTATTTATTTGATGGATATTTGTTTAGGAATAACCAACTTTGTGTTCCTTCTTGTTCTTTTAGGGAATTACTTGTGAGGGAAGCACATTGTGGAGGTCTCATGGGACATTTTGGAGTTCTTAAAACACTAGACGTGCTCAAAGAACATTTTCATTGGCCACACATGCGCAAGGATGTGGAAAGGATATGCTCAACGTGCATCGAGTGTAGGCAAGCCAAATCAAAAGGGAATAATCATGGACTCTACACTCCACTCCCG
The DNA here is from genome assembly GCA_016801395.1 of Leptodermis oblonga. Classification (NCBI taxonomy): domain Eukaryota; kingdom Viridiplantae; phylum Streptophyta; class Magnoliopsida; order Gentianales; family Rubiaceae; genus Leptodermis; species Leptodermis oblonga. The sequence goes on along the minus strand of CM028759.1, from coordinate 22,799,703 downwards.
GTTCCTTCTAAACCTTGGCTTGATTTATCTATGGATTTTGTGCTAGGACTACCTACATCTAGTAAAGGGAATGATAGCATTTTTGTTGTGGTAGATAGGTTTTCTAAAATGGCACATTTTATACCATGCAAAAAGACTAATGATGCATCTCATATAGCTAACATCTTTTTCAAAGAAATAGTTAAGTTGCATGGTCTTCCAAAAACTATTGTGAGTGATAGGGATCCCAAATTTTTGAGTTATTTTTGGAAGTCTCTTTGGCATAAGTTAGGAACTAAACTTTTGTTTTCTACTTCGGCTCATCCTCAAACGGATGGACAAACCGAAGTTGTGAATAGGACCCTAGGATCTTTACTACGGGCCCTTGTGCGAAGTCATAAGAAGGCTTGGGAAGAATGCCTACCCATAGCCGAGTTTGCTTATAATAGAACTACGCACCGTACTATTGAAATGTCTCCATTTGAATGTGTATATGGCTTTAATCCTTTAACACCTCTTGATTTATCTACTTCTTTGTGGCCACAAAAGGCAATCATAGGTGATGAAGGAAGCAAGAGAGAGAGGAGAATACATACGGCATATGCATCAAAAGATACATGATCTAATTGAAAGGAAAAATGAACACTATGCACAACAAGCCAACAAGGGCCGCAAGGAGAAGATTTACCGCCCGGGTGATTGGGTTTGGGTGAATTTTCGGAAAATACGATTTCCAAATCAAAGGAAGTCGAAATTAGACCCAAGGGGGGATGGACCCTTTCAAGTGGTGGAACGAATCAACAATAACTCTTACGTTATTGATCTTCCGGGTGAGTATAATGTAAGTACTACATTCAATGTAAGTGATTTGTCTCCTTTTGTTGTTGTAGGTGAAGATCCGAATGAAGATACGGATTCTAGGAAGAATCCTTTCCAAGGGAGAGGGGATGATGTAGATCCTATCTCCATCAAGCCTCAACAAGAACATAAGCAACACATGACTCGTCTTCAAACAAAAAGAAATTGAAGGAAGCAATTAATGGATACGTTGATCAAGCACTAGAGGACCGCAAGGTGGAAGAAGCAAAACCGTGGGGTGACCATGATCACCATGAACAATCAATTTCAACCATCAAATCTCACATTGGGACTACATTCTCGGTCAAGTGAAAGGATAGGAGGTCAATCTACCTTTGATCACAATTGGAAGGGTCAAAATGCATTTAAGGAGAAGTTGGAGGGCAAGATGCCAATTTGAGGGAAACCTTATTTGAAAATTCAAAGGTGGAAGATATATAATTCTTGGCCAATAATCAAATCCACCAAAACATGGCAGCCAACTAATGATTTTCGGCCATGAAGAATCAAAACCACAAAACATGGCTGAAAATGAAACCCACCCACAAAACATGAAGAATCAATCCCACTACTTTAAGTATTATATTGTATTTCTTTATTTGGTGTGAACTTTAGCTTTGTATTTCTTATTTGGTGTGTACTTTAGCTTTGTTGGACTTATTCTTGCTGGCCTTCTATATAATGTGGCTGAAACTACAAGGAATCATCAACCTACATGAAAATTCAATCCAAATTTGAGAGCTTCTCAACTTCAATTCCAACTCCTTGGTGGTTTTGGTCATCATTGCACACTTGTGGGCATTGGTAAGAAGTTTACAAGTCTTCTTTTGAGTATTAGAAGTCTTGGTTAGCTTGGTTAATTTCAAGGTTTTGTAAGTAGCTAGGTGAATTTAATGACATATGTTCATTAGGGGTGCCTAGTCTAGATTCGATCTTGTATTGCCTTCGATAATACTCTGTGTTTCCATTCTCTATCTCTCCATCATTGTATCAATCTTGTTGTATTTTTGATAATCTATATGTGAAGTGTTTTCTTGTGTTCATCACTTTGCAAATCCATGATTATCATTGTTCCATTCACTAAACAAACCCGAACTAGAGCTTGAATTCTCCAACTGTGTTGTATGCTCACTAAACCAATCTTGGGAACTTATTCAATTGCTTAAGAAATCTACATCAGGCAATCACTCAAAAGGAAGTGACCGAATTCCTTCTTTCTTTTTCTTACCATTCCTACTTCTTTCCGGGTTTGGTAAAGGAAATTAACCTCTTTGTTAATTTCCAATTCCTTATTATTTTCTTTCTTTTTTCGGCTGATTCCTTCCCTATAAATAGGGCAGCCGTGCATAATAATATTCAGAGTATTCAGATCATAAAACTTAGTGTTTGAGTACCCTCCTTTTATTGCTTTATGTATTTGCATGTCGTAGTTTACATAATTGCATGAAACTTAGCTAATTAGGTTCTTGCTCTACCTAATTATTCGCATGTTTCACATCTCTTGCTTGCACTTGGTTCAAATTTATAAACAAGTTAGGTAGGTTAGCTTTCCTTTGTTTTCTCTTAAATCCGAACGTGAGTTAGGGGTTTTATTCGAGCTTGTCACTTAATCACAAGGTCCTTGGCAACATTATCCGCATGTGTACAACCGTCCACATCACTTGTTCCTGTTTGTTTTACAGCAAACTGGATTCGAGGACGAATCCTTTCCAACCGGGAGGGAATGATGAGGACATCCAGGGCTAAAACAACACACATTATGAGTCAGAATCAACGAAGCCAACCTGAAGGCAAAGCCCTTGAAAAGAATGCCGGGAAGAGTGTGAGAGTCATTCTATTCAAAAGGATCCTTGAAGACAATGCATCTCCAACTCTCCACAATAAAGAAAAGGGTTGTTTCTTGAAGTTCTTGAAAACGCCGGAAGGTTCTTGGAATTTAAAGAGACATTTCTTGAAGTTCTTGGTTTCTTAAAATTCCTTGAATTTCATATTTTGCAGAATCTTGGAAGAATCTTGAAATCTTGAAAATCTTGATTCCGAAATGATTCCGGGAGGTTCCATAAGATTCTGGAAGCTCCCTACACCATTACATAAAGCGACATCAACATTAGGTCGACCCAAACTCATGGAGACCAGCCCACAAGTTTCGGCCAGCCCAAGGAAGTCCACAAAGGAAGCCGCACGGCCAAGCCCACAAGGAAAGCCCACACGGCTCCTTCTTTTAATTAATTAGGATTTCTTTTAAGTTATCTTTTTACTCTTTTAGTTAGTTTCCAAAAAGGGTTCCTTCTTGATCTCTTTTTGGGAGTAGGAATTTTATTCTTTTCCTTATTTTTAGTTTACAAATTCGGCTGCCACATGTTTATGGTAAAACCGAATTCCTCTTTCGTTTTCTCACCATTCCTACTTCTTTCCGGGTTTGGTATTGTAAAAGAAATTAACCTCTTGGTTAATTTCCAATTCTAATTCTTTTCCTTATTATTTTCCTTCACTTTTTCGGCTGTTCACTCCCTATAAATAGGGCAGCCGTGCATAATAAAATTGAAGCGTATTCAGATCATAAACTTAGTGTTTTGAGTACCCTCCTTTTATTGCTTTATGTATTTGCATGTTGTAGTTTACATAATTGCATGAAACTTAGCTAATTAGGTTACTTGCTCTACCTAATTATTCGCATGTTTCAATCTCTTGGTTGCACTTGGTTCGAATTATAAAACAAACTAGCTAGGTTAGCTTCTCTTGTTTCTCTTAGTTCGAAAGTAAGTTAGAGAATTATACGAGCTTGCTACTTAATCACAAGCCCTTGGCAACTTAATCCGCATGTGTACAACCGTCCACATCAATTGGTATCAGAGCTAAGGAGTGGTTTCGTGGCTGGAGGAGGTCGAAGTAACCCGACCAAATCTTAATCAGGTGTTTTCTTTTCCTTGCTAGTCTTGATTATTCTTGAAATTCTTGGATTAGAACTCATCTTCTTGGGGAAATTTTTTTTCTTTCAAGCTTTGAATTTTCGGATTTTGGTACTGTTTTCATATCTTGAAAAACCAAAAATTCTTTAAATAAAATCATATTCCCTTGATGAATTTTCAGAAATTAAAATCGGGTTTTAGAAATTCAAAATTAGGGTTCGGTTTTGGCTTCCATTAAGGGGTTCAGTTTTGGCTTCCATTAGGGTTTTGGTTTTTCAATTGTAAACCCTAAACCCTAACCCTAAACCCCTAACCCTAACCCTAAACACTAAACCCTAACCCTAAACCCTAAACCGAAACCCTAACCTAGGGTTTCGATTTTCAGTTTCGGTTTTTTTGTTTTGGTTCTTCCGTTTCGGGTTTTGCTTACAAGCTAGGGTTTCAGTTTTTGCTCATTCTAAGGGTTTCGGTTTCAGTTGTAATTGCTGGGTTCTGCGACTTAATTCTACCCCTCTTGTGCTGTTCTTGTTGAAAATAGTGAGTTTTTGCGGTTGATGTTAAGCAGCTCACTTTGTTTGCACATTATAAATTGCATGCTCTAGTTTTGGATACTTTCTTTTGAATTCTTGAAAATATAGTGAATTCTTGATTTCGTATCCTTGTGCTGCTAAGCTTATCCCTGGGAATAGGTTAGTAAGTCAAAATTTGAACTCTGCTAGCCCTAGGGTTTTCATACTTGAAATCGCATAATTGCTTAAGGTTTCGGCCACTTGGGGGTTTTGTTACAATCGCAATTTGGGTACTGTTTTGCATATTGAAAGAATTAAAAATTTGCGGGGATTGGTTTCTTGATTACCTATTGGGTGGGTGATCTCTTCTTTGGGTAGTTTTAGGACTTTCCTGAAGTTGTTTCAACTCTGCTAATTTTTGTTGTTTCTATTCAATTTTGAATTGCCCTGCTTTCAACTGCCTAGTTATCTTTTCGTGCGACCTGAACATTTGCTCTTACATTATAGTTTGGATTTTGTCATCGTGCACACTCATCTTTTCTGAAATTTGAGGGCTTAACCCCGAAATTTCCTGTTGTGTACTTCATATCTGAACTATATTATTACTATCGTTTGCGAAAAGATTTTTCAACTCAAAATGGAACCAAGTGTCTATTTTTGCGAAAATTTGCTTCTTTCTTAAGTGTCATTGCTTTTGTGTGAATTGCTGCTTGCCTTATACATTTATCAATACCGGGAGGTAGAGTGGAAAAAGGCTTGAGTGCACATATTATACAGGGCGCCACCCTAGTGTTCGGATTTTTGGCTAGGGTTTCGGTTTTTCAGTTTTGCTAGGGTTGTGCTGCTCGGGTTTTGGTTTTCAAATTACATACCCTAACCCTAAACCCTAAACCCTAACCCTAAACCCTAAACCCTAAACCTAGGGTTTCAAATTTTTGGGTTCGATTTTCTGTTTTGGTTTTTTCAGTTTTCGGGTTTTACAAGCTAGGGTTCGGTTTCTACTCATTCTAAGGGTTTTTGGGTTTTCAGTTGTTAATTGCTGGGCCTTTTGCGACACTTTTCTACCCTTCTTTTGTGCTGATTTTGTTGGAAAATTGTGAGTTTTGCGGTTGATGTTAAGCAGCTCACTTGTTTGCGCATTGTAACAATTGCATACTCTAGTTTTGGATACTTTCTTTTGAATTCTTGAAAATATAGTGAATTCTTGATTTTGTATCCTTGTGCTGCTAAGTTTATCCCTGGGATTAGGCTAGTAAATTGAAAAATTGGTTTTGCTGGCCCTAGGGTTCTCAATCGCATATTGCTAAAGTTGGTACTGTTTTCGGCCACTAGGGGGTATTAATTTCGCAAATTTGGTACTGTTTTGCATATTAGAAGAATTGATAATTTGTGGGGATTGGTTTCTTGATTACCTATTGGGTGGGTGATCGCTTCTTTGGGTAGTTTTAGTACTTTCCTGAAGTTGTTTCAAGTCTGCTTATTTTTCTTTGCTTCTATTCACTTTGAATTACCCTGCTTTCATATTGCCTAGTTATCTTTTCGTGCTACCTGGACATTTGCTCTTTAATTATAGTTTGGATTTTGTCATCGTGCACACTCATCTTTTCTGAAATTTGAGGGCTTAACCCCAAAATTTCTGGTTGTGTACTTCATATCTGAACTATATTACAAAATATCGTTTTACGAAAAGATTTTTCAAAGAAAACCAAGTGTTGGTTTTTGCAAAAATTTTGCTTCTTTCTTAAGTGTCATTGCTTTTGTGTGATTTGCTGCGTGCCTTATACATTTATCAATACCGGGAGGTTTGAGTGGAAAAAGGCTTGAGTGCACATCTTATACAGGGCGCCACCCTAGAGTGAAACACAGGGTTGTGTGTAGCTATTAGGTGGGAAACACTTGGGGGAATAAGGGGGTAAGGTTATTTCTCACTTTTCCTTATTCTTAGCAGACAGGTTTTCGCTTTCTTATCCAATGTCAGGTGGAGGTGCTCCTAACCCTTTGGGAAACGAGCAAATCCTGGCTGCGATTGCTCAACTCTCCACGCGATTCGCTACACTTACGGAGGAAGTCGCCGAACTTAGGACTGAACGGGAACAGAGGCGCACAGACTCAGACGACGATGTTGCCGGCCCAGGCCCCAATGCCGCAGACCAGCCATTCGCAGGCTGGAGGCACGAATCCAGAGGACTATCTCGACTGGGAGATGAAGATGGAGCGCATTTTTGAACTTCATGCGATCCCGGAACACAAGAAAGTCCAACTTGCAGTGGTCCATTTCACCGACTATGCCCTAATCTGGTGGAATCAACAGCAGGACCAGCGCAGGAATACGCGCCCAATGCGTGCCCGCGCACCGCCTCTCTCTTGGTTTGATTTTACTACTTCTATGCGTAGGACTTTTGTACCGGGCTACTATTTTAGAGAATTGTATAGGAAATTTCATAATCTTGTACAAGGTTCTATGTCTGTAGATGAATACTATAGAAAACTAGAGATGGCAAAAATTAGGGCTAATGTACAGGAAGATGAGCCCGCATCTATGGCTCGTTTTCTTAGTGGTTTAAACAGGGGTATTGCTTTAGCTGTGGAATTGCAGAATGCTACAACGCTGACAGAAATGCTGCACAAAGCTCGGGTTATGGAGGAGTATCTGAAGTCTGTTCCACCAGTCCGGACACCTACCAGCGCCCCACCAGCCTGGCGCAAGAATCCGACCTACTCTCGCTGCCAGCAAGGAGGCCGACCATGTCTGAACGCAAGGCCATCATTCCTGTTGCCGCCACATCTTCTTCTTCAACACCAAGCAAGACGCCATCAACTCCCAGACAGTCCATCAGCAACGTGATTTGCCACAAGTGCTCAGGCCGTGGGCACTATGATGTGGACGGTTGTACACATGCGGATAATGTTGCCAAGGACCTTGTGATTAAGTGACAAGCTCTTACAAACCTTTAACTCACGTTCGGAATTGATAAAACAAGGGATAAACTATCCTGACCAATTTCTTTATGAACTCGAACCAAGTGCAAGAAAAGAGGTGTGAAACATGCGAACAATTAGGCTGAGCAAGAACCTAAAAGGCTAAGTTTCATGCAATTATGTAAACTACAACATGCAAATACATAAAGCAATAAAAGGAGGTATCTCAAACACTAAGTTTTTGATCTGAAATACTCTAATTATTATTGATGAATTCGGTCCCCTTAAATAAGAGAAGGGATGGCTGAAAATACAAGACTTAGAAAAAGAAAAGAATTAGAAGTGGAAATTAACCAAGAGGTTAATTTCTTGTACAATTACCAAACCCGGAAAGAAGTAGGAATGGTAAGAAAAGGTAACTAAATTTCGGTCACCTCATCATTGGGTGATTGCCGAAAACTACAACTCCTAAATCAAGAAGGAAAGCTAATTATAAAACAAGTAGGAAAAGAATAAAAATCCTACTCCCAAAAAGAATAAGGAAACCCTTTTGGAAACTAACTAAAAATAAAATAACTTAATTAAAAATCTGGAAAATAACCCTAAAACCGTGTGGCTTTCTTGGTTGGTTGGCCGTGTGGGCTTTTCGTCCTTGGATTGGGCCGTGCGGCTTCATGCTACTCCTTGGGCTGGCCGAAAACTTGTGGGCTGGTCCATGAGTTTTGGGTCGGCCCAATTGGTAGGGAACTTTATTATTTGGTTTCTTTTAAGTCCAAGAACCTCCCGGCTTCTTCAAGACTTCAAGAAACAGCCTTCTTCTTTATTAGGATTTGATGATTTGCGCTTCTTTTTCACAAATAGTTAGAAGAGTTGCAAATCGCACATTTCCTCCTTGCTGCTCCAAGGCGTTGTCTTCTTTTTGGCCGTCCTCTTTGCTGCGTGGATTCTTACTCTTAATGTATGTTGTTTTCGCCCTTGATGTCCTCATCACACTACATGCGGGATTGTCCAAACATCTGGAAGGTATTATTGGGCCAAGATGGTGAATACATTTCAGAGGAGGAAGAAGAAGATCCAACCGTTGACCCTACACAGGAGTTGACTGACAGCACTCCGTCTGCACCAGTGGAGCAATTCGAGTTCCTTGAAGAATATCCATCTCAGAACTTGGTTACTCGCACTCTGACTACAGCTGTTGTCCCGGACACGTCCCAACGGACAAACATCTTCCATACCCGAACAAAGGTAAATGGAAAGTTATGTGTTCTGATTATTGATTGAGGGAGTTGTACTAATGTTGCTAGTGAGTATATGGTGGACAAGCTGCGCCTCCCTGTCATCAATCATCCACGTCCTTATCGGCTTCAATGGCTCGACAGCTCAGACGGCTACAGAGTCACAAACCAGGTAAGCGTACCATACGCTATCGGTAAGTTCGAATCCACGGTTTTATGTGATGTTCTGCCAATGGAGGCTTGTCACATTCTACTCGGACGACCTTGGCTCTTTGACCTGAAGGCAACACATGATGGGGTCGCCAACACTTACTCGGTCTGCCAGGAGGGCAAGATCCACACGTTCCTACCCATGCCACCGGCTGAAGTGCGATCAGAAGCTGTTCGTATGAAGGAGTCACTCGCTCAATGGGAAGCTGAAAGGCGCCAAGCGAAGGGTAAGGGGAAAGAACTTGTTGTAAAGGGTAGTCAGGCGAACTCTGATAAGCCTGATCAGGACAAAGTTAGGAGTAGTTGTTTTGTAACAAGAGGAGAGATAGTTCAAGTGTTAGACAGCAATGCTGATGTATTTGTTTTAGTCTGTAAAGATAAATGTGCTAACAATGACGATATCCCTCGGGATATCCTTACAGAAGTCAATTCTTTGTTGCAGGAATTTGCTGATGTATTTCCAGACGAGTTGCCGCAGGGTCTGCCGCCACTTCGAGGAATTGAACATCAGATTGACTTCATCCCTGGAGCGCCTATACCAAATCACCTTGCGTACAAAGCAAATCCGGAGGAAACAAAGAAACTGCAAGCGCAAATCGAGAAGCTATTGGCGCATGGTCAGGTATGGGAATCTCTAAGTCCTTGTGCTGTACCTGTTATTCTAGTCCCTAAGAAAGAAGGTACATGGAGAATGTGTATGGATTGTAGAGCTATAAATAAGATAACAATCAAGTATAGGCATCCAATCCCTAGGCTTGATGACATGTTAGAAGATTTGCATGGTTCTACTGTTTACACAAAAATAGATCTAACACAGGGCTATCATCAAATTTGCATGAGGGAGGGGGACGAATGGAATACTACTTTTAAAACTAAATTTGGTTTATATGAGTGGTTAGTCATGCCCTTTGGTCTCACAAATGCACCTAGTACTTTCATGAGGTTAATGAATCACGTGCTTAGAAAGTTTATAGGTAAATTTGTTGTTGTGTATTTTGATGATATCTTGATCTATTCCAGAGATTATAATTCGCATGTTGAACATCTTCGTTTGGTTTTAATTGAATTACGTGCTAATCAGTTATATGACAAGATGCAAAAGTGTACCTTTTGTGTTTCGGAAGCTGTTTTTCTTGGTTTTGTAGTCTCTGCAGATGGTGTCAAAGTTGATGATGCGAAGGTGAAGGCCATTAGGGATTGGCCGCAGCCAACATCGGCCGCCCAGGTTCGGTCATTCCATGGATTGGCTGGATTCTACAGGCGGTTTGTGAAAGATTTCTCCACGAAAGCCGCGCCCCTCAATGAACTCTGCAAGAAAAACACGCCATTTGTGTGGGGGCCAGCTCAGGAAAAAGCTTTTACTAGTTTAAAGCATGATCTCACTCATGCACCTGTTTTAGCATTACCTGATTTTGATAAAGTGTTTGAACTAATGTGTGATGCATCAGGTGTTGGAATTGGCGCAGTATTAATGCAGGAGAAGAAACCTATCGCCTTTTTCAGTGAGAAGCTTAAAGGGGCTGCCTTAAATTATCCTACATATGATAAGGAGCTCTATGCTGTTGTCCATGCTTTTGAAACGTGGTCACATTATTTGATGTCTAAGGAATTTGTTGTTCATAGTGATCATGAGTCTCTTAAGCACTTAAAAGGACAAAATAAGTTAAATAGATGTCATGCAAAATGGGTTAACTTTTTTGAAACTTTTCCTTATATTATTAAGTATAAGAAAGGTAAGGATAATTTAGTTGCTGACGCTCTATCACGCAGGTATGAAATGCTGAAAATTCTTGATCATACTTTGTTAGGTTTCGCATACCTCAAGGATTTGTATGCTTTTGATGTTGATTTTGCTGATGTGTATAAAGCATGTGAATCTGGTGCATTCCAAAAGTACTTTAGATATGATGGTTTTCTGTTTAAAGAAAATAGGTTATGCATCCCTCGTAGTTCCACTACGGAATTACTGGTTCGTGAAGCTCATAGTGGAGGGCTTATGGGTCATTTTGGTGTGCATAAAACACTTTTACTGGCCGCATATGCGCAAGGATGTACAGAATGTTTGTTCTCGATGCATTAATTGTTTGCATGCTAAATCTACTTTCATGAAATGCCCTGCATGGACTTTATCCACGCATGCTTCTTTTCCCATGACTTTACACCTTTCTGATTCTTGGCTTATTTAGTGACATTCTATTCATTTTATTCTAGGGTCCAGGACGCAGAGAGTAAGTCTTTTTTGTCGTGTTGATGTTCTCTAAAATGGCGCATTTTATTCCTTGCAGGAAATCAGATGATGCCAGACATGTAGCTGAATTATTCTTTCAAGGTATTGTTCGGCTACATGGAATTCCGAGAACAATTGTGCCAGATTGCGACGTCAATTTCTGAGCTATTTTTGGAAGACTTTGTGGTCCCGCCTCGGCACAAAATGTTGTTTTCGACTACAAGTCATCCACAGACGGATGGTCAGACGGAAGTCACCAACCGAACCTTGGCAACCTATTCAGAGCGTTGATTCAGAAGAACCTCAAGCGTTGGGAAGACATCTTGCCGGTTGCAGAGTTTGCATACAACCGAACCAAGCACTCCTCAACAGGGTTCTATCCATTTGAAGTTGCCTACGGCTTTACTCCCTTGACGGTAATGGATCTCATTCCTTTGCCGCCCAAAGAACAGGTCCATCCATACGGTGCAAAGAAAGCTGAAGCAGTGCGACGCATACATGCTAAAGTTCAAGCTAATCTAGAGAAGACGTATGCCAAAGCCACCGCAAATGCAAACCAACGGCGCAAGGCTGTGAACTTTGAACCAGGCGACTGGGTTTGGGTTCACATGAGGAAGGAACGATTCCCTGCAGCAAGAAGGACCAAACTCCATCCAAGGGGCGATGGACCTTTTCAGATCGTTTCCAAGATTGGGCCTAACGCCTACACGCTCGACTTACCAGGTGAGTATGGTGTTAGTTCTTCCTTTAATGTTGCTGACTTGTCTCCTTTTGTTGATGACCAGGTTGCTGATTTGAGGATAAATCCTTTTCAACCGGGAGGGGATGATGCGGGCATCCAAAGTCAACACGCAACAAGTCAACCTATAAGTGATTCAAGTGAAGCTGAGGAGGAGGTTTGAGTTCTACATCGAGGCCCGACAATGCTTCAGGATCCAAGCCCATACCAGAGGGATCCACTTGTAGACATAACTGGGCTAATGACCAGAAGCAGAGCGAAGAAGGTGCAAGAAGCTCTCAACAACCTTGTTCAAGCTTGCCATCAAGATGCTCAGTTAATTGTAGAAGCCCACGCCTTGGAGGAAAATGGAGGAAATGTGCAAATTGCGAATCTTCTACAAATCTTTGAAGAAGAAACGCAAATCATCAAATCCTAATAAAGAAGAAGGTTGTTTCTTGAAGTCTTGAAGATGCCGGGAGGTTCTTGGACTTAAGAGAAACAAATTGATAAATTCCCTACAATTTGGGCCGACCCAAAACTCATGGACCAGCCCACAAGTTTTCGGCCAGCCCAAGGAGTCCACAAGAGAAGCCGCACGGCCCATCCAAGGAGAAAGCCCACACGGCCAGCCCAAGGAGAAGCCACACGGTTTTAGGGATTATTTTTAGATTTTTAATTAAGTTATTTTATTTTAAGTTAGTTTCCAAAAAGGGTTACCTTATTTTTTTGGGAGTAGGACTTTTATTCTTTTCCTACTTGTTTTCTAATTAGCTTTCCTTCTTGTTTTGGTACTTGTATTTCGGCAATCACCCATTATGAGGTGACCAAATTTTGTTGCCTTTTTTACCATTCCTACTTCTTTCCGGGTTTGGTAATTGTAAAAGAAATTAACTCTTGGTTAATTTCCAATTCTAATTCTTTCTTCTTCTACTTGTACTAAATTTCGGCTGCCCTTACACTTATAAATAGGGGCGAAACATCAATAAATAATTAGAGTATTTCAGATCATAAACTTAGTGTTTGAAGTACCTCCTTTATTGCTTTATGTATTTGCATGTCGTAGTTTACATAATTGCATGAAACTTAGCTAATTAGGTTCTTGCTCTGCCTAGTTATTCGCATGTTTCACACCTCTTTCTTGCACTTGGTTCGAATTTATAAACAAGTTGGTCAGGATAGTTTTTCCTTTGTTTTATCAAATCCGAACGTGAGTTAAAGGTTTTGTAAGAGCTTGTCACTTAATCACAAGGTCCTTGGCAACATTATCCGCATGTGTACAACCGTCCACATCAATTGGTATCAGAGCTAAGGAGTGGTTTGACCGGACCGGAGGAGATCAACCGATCAATCCTTCCAGGTGTTTTCTTTTCCTTTTAGTCTTGATTATTCTTGAAATTCTTGGAATTGAACTCATCTTCTTGGGGAAATTTTTTTTTTCTTCAAGCTTTTGAATTTTCGGATTTTGGTACTGTTTTTCCATCTTTAAAGGCCGAAAATTCTTTTCATTAAATCGTAACCCTTGCTGAAATTTCATAAACCGAAAATCGGGCCTTAAATTGTGACACTTTTCTAGGGTTTCGGGTTTTCAGTTGTTAATTGCTGGGCCTTTTGCGACACTTTTCTACCCTTCTTTTGTGCTGATTTTGTTGGAAAATTGTGAGTTTTGCGGTTGATGTTAAGCAGCTCACTTGTTTGCGCATTGTAAAAATTGCATGCTCTAGTTTGGATACTTTCTTTTGAATTCTTGAAAATATAGTGAATTCTTGATTTTGTATCCTATTGCTGCTAAGATTATCTCTGGGATTAGGCTAGTAAATCGAAAATTGTTTTTGCTGGCCTAGGGTTTTCGTAATGAAAATCGCATACTGCTAAAAGTGGTACTGTTTTCGGCCACTAGGGGGTATTAATTTCGCCAATTGGTACTGTTTTGCATATTAGAAGAATTGATAATTTGTGGGGATTGGTTTCTTGATTACCTATTGGGTGGGTGATCGCTTCTTTGGGTAGTTTAGTACTTTCCTGAAGTTGTTTCAACTCTGCTTATTTTTCTATGCTTCTATTCACTTTGAATTGCCCTGCTTTCAAATTGCATGTTATCTTTTCGTGCGACCTGAACATTAGATCTTTAAATTATAATTTGGATTTGTCATCGTGCACACTCATCTTTTTTTGAAATTTGAGGGCTTAACCCGAAATTTCCTGTTGTGTACATCATATCTGAATTATATTAAATAAAATCGTTTGCGAAAAGATTTTCAAAACAAGAACCAAGTGTGGGTTTTTGCGAAAATTTTTGCTTCTTTCTAAGTGTCATTGCTTTTGTGTGAAGCCTTATACATTTATCAATATCGGGAGGTTTGAGAGGAAAAAGGCTTGAGTGCACATCTTATACAGGGCGCCACCCTAGAGTGAAACACAGGGTTGTGTGTAGCTATTAGGTGGGAAACACTTGGGGGAATAAGGGGGTAAGGTTATTTATGACTTTTCCTTATTCTTAGCAGACAGATTTTCGCTTTCCTTATCCAATGTCAGGTGGAGGTGCTCCTAACCCTATGGGAAACGAGCAAATCCTGGCTGCGATTGAGACTGAACAGTAACAGAGGCGCACAGATTCAGACGACGATGTTGCCGGCCCAGGCACCAACGCCGCAGACCAGCCTTTCGCAGGCCTCAGTCAGTGCAAGACAACCGTTCCGCCCTTTGCCGGAGGCACGAATCCAGAGGACTATCTCGACTGGGAGATGAAGATGGAGCGCATTTTTGAACTTCATGAGATCCCAGAACACAAGAAAGTCCAACTTGCAGTGGTCCATTTCACCGACTATGCCCTAATCTGGTGGAATCAACAGCAGGACCAGCGCAGGAATACGTGCCCAATGCGTGCCCGCGCACCGCCTCTCTCTTGGTTTGATTTGACTACTTCTATGCGTAGGACTTTGTACCGGGCTATTATTTTAGAGAATGTATAGGAAATTACATACTCCTGTACAAGGTTCTATGTCTGTAGATGAATACTATAGAAAACTAGAGATGGCAAAATTAGGGCTAATGTACAGGAAGATGAGCCCGCATCTATGGCTCGCTTTCTTAGTGGTTTAAACAGGGTATTGCTTTAGCTGTGGAATTGCAGAGATGCTACAACGCTGACAGACATGCTGCACAGAGCTCGGGTTTGGAGGAGGAGTATCTGAAGTCCGTTCACCAGTCCGGACACCTACCAGTGCCCCACCAGTTGGCGCAAGAATCCGACCTACTCGCCACCAGCAAGGAGGCTGACATGTCTGAATGCAAGGCCATCATCCCTGTTGCCGCCACATCTTCTTCTTCAACGCCAAGCAAGACGCCATCAACTCCAGACAGTCCATCAGCAAGTGATTGCCACAAATGCTCAGGCGTGGCCATAATGCGTGACTGTCCCAACATCCGGAAAGGTATTATTGGGCCAAGATGGTGAGTACATTTCAGAGGAGGAAGAAGAAGAAACCAACCGTTGACTACACAGAGTTGACTGACAGCACTCCGTCTGCACCCGTGGAGCAATTCGAGTTCCTTGAAGAAGATCCATCTCAGAACTTGGTTACTCGCACTCTGACTACAGCTGCTGTCCCGGACACGTCCCAGCGGACAAACATATTCCATGCCGAACAAGGTAAATGGAAAGTTATGTGTTCTGATATTGATGGAGGGAGTTGTACTAATGTTGCTAGTGAGTATATGGTGGACAAGTTGCGCCTCCCTGTCATCAATCATCCACGTCCTTATCGGCTTCAATGGCTCGACAGCTCAGACGGCTACAGAGTCACAAAGCAGGTAAGCGTTACCATACGCTATCGGTAAGTTCGAATCCACGGTTTTATGTGATGTTCTGCCAATGGAGGCTTGTCACATTCTACTCTGGACGACATGTCTCTTTGGACCTGAATGGCAACACATGATGGGATCGCCACACTTACTCAGTCTGCCAGGAGGGCAGATCCACGTTCCTACCCATGCCACCGGCTGAAGTGCGATCAGAAGCTGTTCGTATGAAGGAGTCACTCGCAATCTGGGAAGCTGAAAGGCGCCAAGCGAAGGGTAAGGGAAAGAACTTGTAAAGGGTAGTCAGGCGAACTCTGATAAGCCTGATCAGGACAAAGTAGGTAGTGAGTAGTTTTTTGCAACGAGAGGAGAGATAGGTCAAGTGTTAGACAGCAATCATGATGTATTTTGTTTTAGTCTGTAAAGATAACTGTGCTAACCCTGACGATATCCCTCGGGATATCCCTACAGAAGTCAATTTTGTTGCAGGAATTCGCTGATGTATTCCAGACGAGTTGCCGCAGGGTCTGCCGCCATTCGAGGAATTTAACATTAGATTGACTTCATCCCTGGGCGCGCCAATACCAAATCGCCCTGCGTACAAAGCAAATCCGGAGGAGGAAACAAAGGAGCTGCAAGCGCAAATCGAGAAGCTATTGGCACATGGTCAGGTAAGGGAATCTCTAAGTCCTTGTGCTGTACCTGTCATTCTAGTCCCTAAGAAAGATGGTACATGGAGAATGTGTATGGATTGTAGAGCTGTGAATAAGATAACAATCAAGTATAGGCATCTATCCCTAGGCTTGATGACATGTTAGAAGATTTGCATGGTTCTTTTTACGTTTATACAAAATAGATTAACACAGGGCTATCATCAAATTCGCATGAGGAGGGGGATGAATGGAAAACTGCTTTTAAAACTAAATTTGGTATATGAGTGGTTAGTCATGCCCTAGTACTTCATGAGGTTAAAGAATCATGTGCTTAGAAAGTTTATAGTAATTTGTTGTTGTGTATTTTGATGATATCTTGATCTATTCCAGAGATTATAATTCGCATATTGAACATCTTCGTTTGGTTTTAATTGAATTACGTGCTAATCAGTTATATGCCAAGATGCAAAAGTGTACCTTTGTGTTTTGGAGGTTGTTTTTCTTGGTTTTGTAGTCTCTGCAGCTGGTGTCAAAGTTGATGATGCCAAGGTGAAGGCCATTAGGGATTGGCCTCACCAACTTGGCCGCCCAGGTTCGTCATTCTCCATGGATTGGCTGGGTCTACAGGCGGTTTTTGTGAAAGATTTCTCCACTAAAGCAGCACCCCTCAATGAACTCTGCAAGAGAGAAACACGCCATTTGTGTGGGGGCCAGCTCAGGAAAAAGCTTTTAGTTTAAAGCATGATCTCACTCATGCACTGTTTTAGCATTACCTGTTTGATAAAAGTGTTTGACTAATGTGTGTGATGCATCAGGTGTATGGAATGGCGCAGTGTTAATGCAGGAGAAGAGCCTATATCGCCTTTTTCATTGAGAAGCTAAAAGGGGCTGCCTTAAATTATCGTACATATGATAACGAGCTCTATGCTGTTGCTTGTTGCTTTTGAAACGTGGTCACATTATTTTTATGTCTAAGGAATTTGTTTGTTCATAGTGATCATGAGTCTCTCTTAAGCACTTAAAAGGACAAAATAGTTAAATAGACGTCATGTAAAATGGGTTAACTTTATTGAATCTTTTCTTTATATTATTAAGTATAAGAAAGGTAAGGATAATTTAGTTGCTGACGCTCTATCTCGTAGGTATGAAATGCTGACAATTCTTGATCATACTTTGTTAGGTTTCGCATACCTCAAGGATTTGTATGCTTTTGATGTTGATTTTGCTGATGTTTATAAAGCATGTGAGTCTGGTGCATTCCAAAAGTACTTTAGACAGGATGGTTTTCTGTTTAAGGAAAATAGGTTATGCATCCCTCGTAGTTCCACTAGGGAATTACTGGTTCGTGAAGCTCATAGTGGGGGGCTTATGGGTCATTTTGGTGTGCATAAAAAACTTGAACTGTTGCATGAACACTTTTACTAGCCGTATATGCGCAAAGATGTACAGAATGTTTGCTCTCGATGCATTAATTGTTTGCAAGCTAAATCTACTTCTAAGCCCCATGGAATTTACACGCCTTTACCTGTACCTTCTGTACCTTGGACTGACATTTCTATGGATTTTATTCTAGGGCTTCCGAGGACGCAGAAAGGTAATGATTCTTTATTTGTCGTTGTTGATCGGTTTTCTTAAATGGCGCATTTCATTCCTTGCAGGAAATCAGATGATGCCAGACATGTAGCTGAGTTGTTCTTTCAGGGAATAGTTTGGTTGCATGGGATACCGCGCACAATTGTGTCAGATCGCGACGTCAAAGTTCTGAGTTATTTTTGGAAGACTTTGTGGTCCCACCTCGGTACAAAACTGTTGTTTTCGACTACAAGTCATCCACAGACGGATGGTCAGACGGAAGTCACCAACCGAACCGTTGGCAACCTACTAAGAGCATTGATTCAGAAGAACCACAAGCGTTGGGAAGACATCTTGCCGGTTGCAGAGTTTGCATACAACCGAACCAAGCACTCCTCAACAGGGTTCTGTCCTTTTGAAGTTGCCTACGGCTTTACTCCCTTGACGGTGATGGATCTCATTCCTTTGCCGCCCAAAGAACAAGTCAATCCAGACGGTGTAAAGAAAGCGGAAGCAGTGCAACGCATACATGCTAAAGTTCGAGCTAATCTGGAGAAGACTTATGCCAAAGCCGCCGCCAATGCAAACCAACGGCGCAAGGCTGTGAATTTCGAACCAGGTGACTGGGTTTGGGTTCACATGAGGAAGGAACGATTCCCTGCTGCGAGAAGGACCAAACTCCACCCAAGGGGCGATGGACCTTTTCAGATCGTTTCCAAGATTGGGCCTAACGCCTACAAGCTCGACTTACCAGGTGAGTATGGTGTTAGTTCTTCCTTTAATGTTGCTGACTTGTCTCCTTTTGTTGATGACCAGGTTGCTGATTTGAGGACAAATCCTTTTCAACCGGGAGGGGATGATGAGGGCATCCAAAGTCAAGCAACAAGTCAAAGTCAAGATGCAAGTGATTCTGGAGAAGCTGAGGAGGATGTTCGAGTTCTACATAGAGGTCCTACAATGCTTCAGGATCCAAGTCCATATAAGAGGGATCCACTTGTAGACATCACTGGGCCCATGACCAGAAGCAGAGCGAAGAAGGTGCGAGAAGCTCTCAACAACCTTGTACAAGCCTGCCATCAAGATGCCCAGCTGATTGTAGAAGCCCACGCCTTGGAGCAAAATGGAGGAAATGTGCGATTTGCAACTCTTCTAACTATCTTGGAAGAAGAGGCGCAAGTCATCAAATCTTAATCAAGAAGAAGGTTGTTTCTTGAAGTCTTGAAGAAGCCGGGAGGTTCTTCGACTTAAAAGAAACCAAATAAAAAAGTTCCCTACCAATTGGGGCGACCCAAAACTCATGGACCAGCCCACAAGTTTTCGGCCAGCCCAAGGAGTAGCATGAAGCCGCACGGCCCAATCCAAGGAGAAAAGCCCACACGGCCAACCCAAGGAAAAGCCACACGGTTTTAGGGTTATTTTTCAGATTTTTAATTAAGTTATTTTATTTTTAGTTAGTTTCCAAAAAGGGTTTCCTTATTCTTTTTGGGAGTCGGATTTTTATTCTTTTCCCACTTGTTTTATAATTAGCTTTCCTTCTTGATTTAGGAGTTGTAATTTTCGGCCATCACCCAATGATGAGGTGACCAAAATTTAGTTACCTTTTCTTACCATTCCTACTTCTTTCCGGGTTTGGTAATTGTACAAGAAATTAACCTCTTGGTTAATTTCCACTTCTAATTCTTTTCTTTTTCTAATTCTTGTATTTTCGGCCATCCCTTCTCTTATTTAAGGGGACCGAATTCATCAAATAAAGACAGTGTATTTTAGATCATAAACTTAGTGTTTGAAGTACCTCCTTTTATTGCTTTATGTATTTGCATGTCGTAATTTACATAATTGCATGAAACTTAGCTAATTAGGTTCTTGCTCTGCCTAATTATTCGCATGTTTCACACCTCTTTCTTGCACTTGGTTCGAATTTGTAAACAAGTTGGTCAGGATAGTTTTTCCTTTGTTTTATCAAATCCGAACGCGAGTTAAAGGTTTTGAAGAGCTTGTCACTTAATCACAAGGTCCTTGGCAACATTATCCGCATGTGTACAACCGTCCACATCACTTCTTCTTTATTAGGGCTTTGTGGTTTGCGCTTCTTTTTTAAAGATTTGTAGAAGATTCACAATTTGCACATTTCCTCCTTTCTCCTCCAAGGCGTGGGCTTCTACAATCAGCTGAGCATTCTGATGGCAAGCTTGAACAAGGTTGTTGAGTGCGTCTCGAACCTTCTTCGCTCTGCTTCTAGTCATGGGCCCAGTGATGTCTACAAGTGGATCTGATGTGGACAGATGTACACATGCGGATAATGTTGCCAAGGACCTTGTGATTAAGTGACAAGCTCTTACAAAACCTTTAACTCACGTTCGGATTTGATAAAACAAAGGAAAAACTATCCTGACCAACTTGTTTATAAATTTGAACCAAGTGCAAGAAAGAGGTGTGAAACATGCGAATAACTAGGCAGAGCAAGAACCTAATTAGCTAAGTTTCATGCAAGTATGTAAATTACGATATGCAAATACATAAAGCAATAAAAGGAGGTACTTCAAACACTAAGTTTTTGATCTGAAATACGCTAAGTATTATTGAAGAAGTCGGCCCCTATTTATAAGTGTAGGGTGGCCGAAAATACAAGAAGTAGAAAAAGAAAAGAACTAGAATTGGAAATTAACCAAGAGGTTAATTTCTTTTACAATTACCAAACCCGGAAAGAAGTAGGAATGGTAAGAAAAGGCAAGTAGAATTCGGTTTTACCTTAAACATGAGGTAGTCGAATTTGTAAACTAAAAAATCAAGAAAAGAATAAAATTCCTACTTCCAAAAAGAATAAGGAAACCCTTTTTGGAAACTAACTTAAAAATAAAATAACTTAATAAAAAAATCCGAAAGTAATCCCTAAAACCATGTGGCTTCTCCTTGGGCTGGCCGTGTGGGCTTTCTCCTTGGATGGGCCGTGCGGCTTTCTTTGTGGACTCCTTGGGCTGGCCGAAAACTTGTGGGCTGGTCCATGAGTTTTGGGTTGGCCCAAATTGTAGGGAATTTCATGAATTGTTTCTTTAAAGCCCAAGAACCTTCCGGCATCTTCAAGACTTCAAGAAACAGCCTTCTTCTTTAATGTGAAGTGCTGAATTACGCCTCTTCTTCAAGGATTGTTAGAAGAGTTGCAATTTGAACATTTCCTCCATTTTCCTCCAAGGAGTGAGCTTCCATTTGGCGTCCATCTTTTTGACTCATAATGTGTGCTGTTTTAGCTCTGGATATCCTCATCAGGATCCCTCTGGTATGGGCTAGGATCCTGAAGCATTGTTGGACCTCGATGTAGAACTCGAACCTCCTCCTCAGCTTCTCCGGAATCACTTGTAGTTTGACTTGTTGCGTGTTGACTCTGGATGCTCGCATCAATGGTTTTCTGTTTAGGGAAAATAGGTTATGCATCCCTCGTAGTTCTACTAGGGAATTACTGGTTCGTGAAGCTCATAGTGGGGGTCTTATGGGTCATTTTGGTGTGCATAAAACACTTGAACTGTTGCATGAACAATTTTATTGGCCACATATGCGAAAAGATGTACAGAATGTTTGCACACGATGCATTAATTGTTTGCAAGCTAAATCTACTTCTAAACCCCATTTTATTACCTGTACCTTCTGTACCTTGGACTGACATTTCTATGGATTTTATTCTAGGGCTTCCGAGGATGCAGAAAGGTAATGATTCTTTATTTGTCGTTGTTGATCGGTTTTCTAAGATGGCGCATTTCATTCCTTGCAGGAAATCAGATGATGCCAGACATGTAGCTGAGTTGTTCTTTCAGGGAATAGTTCGGTTGCATGGGATATCACGCACAATTGTCTCAGATCGCGACGTCAAATTTTGGAGTTATTTTTGGAAGACTTTGTGGTCCCGCCTCGGCACAAAACTGTTGTTTTCGACTACAAGTCATCCACAGACGGATGGTCAGACGGAAGTCAGCAACCGAACCGTTGGCAACCTACTCAAGGCGTTGATTCAGAAGAACCTCAAGCGTTAGGAAGACATCTTGCCGGTTGCAGAGTTTGCATACAACCGAACCAAGCACTCCTCAATAGGGTTCTGTCCATTTGAAGTTGCCTACAGCTTTACTCCTTTGACGGTGATGGATCTCATTCCTTTGCCGCCCAAAGAACAAGTCAATCCAGACGGTGTAAAGAAAGCGGAAGCAGTGCAACGCATACATGCTAAAGTTCGAGCTAATCTGGAGAAGACTTATGCCAAAGCCGCCGCTAATGCAAACCAACGGCGCAAGGCGGTGGACTTCGAACCAGGCGACTGGGTTTGGGTTCACAAGAGAAAGGAATGATTCCCTGCTGTGAGAAGGACCAAACTCCATCCAAGGGGCGATGGACCTTTTCAGATCGTTTCCAAGATTGGCCCTAACGCCTACAAACTCGACTTACCAGGTGAGTATGGTGTTAGTTCTTCCTTTAATGTTGCTGACTTGTCTCCTTTTGTTCATGAACAGGTTGGTGATTTGAGGACAAATCCTTTTCAACCGGGAGGGGATGATGAGGGCATCCAAAGTCAAGCAACAAGTCAAAGTCAAGATGCAAGTGATTCTGGAGAAGCTGAGGAGGATGTTCGAGTTCTACATAGAGGTCCTACAATGCTTCAGGATCCAAGTCCATATCAGAGGGATCCACTTGTAGACATCACTGGGCCCATGACCAGAAGCAGAGCGAAGAAGGTTCGAGATGCACTCAACAACCTTGTTCAAGCTTGCCATCAGGATGCTCAGTTAATTGTAGAAGCCCACGCCTTGGAGGAAAATGGAGGAAATGTGCAATTTGCAACTCTTCTAACCATCTTTGAAGAAGAGGCGCAAATCATCAAGTCCTAAAGAAGAAGAAGGCTGTTTCTTGAAGTCTTGAAGATGCCGGAAGGTTCTTGGACTTAAAAGAAACAAATTAATAAAGTTCCCTACAATTTGGGCCGACCCAAAACTCATGGACCAGCCCACAAGTTTCAGCCAGCCCAAAAGGAAGCACGAAGAAGCCGCACAAAGCAAGCCCAACGGCTAGCAAGTCCAAACGGCTAGTTGCCTAATTAGGGATCTTTTCTTTTACTTAATTAAGTTGTTTTATTCTTTTAAGTTAATTTCCAAAAAGGGTTCCCTTATTCTTTTTGGAAGTAAGATTTTTATTCTTTTCTTTATTTTTAGTTACAATTTTCGGCTGCCACTTGTTAAGGGTTAATCCGAAAATTGCTTTCCTTTGCTTACCATTCCTACTTCTTTCCGGGTTTGGTAATTGTAAAAGAAATTAACCTCTTGGTTAATTTCCAAATTCTAATTCTTTCCTTCTTCTATTTGTTGTACCTTTTTCGGCTGCCTCTACACTTATAAATAGGCACCGAATTCATCAATAATATTCAGAGTATTCATATCATAAAACTTAGTGTTTGAGTACCCTCCTTTTATTGCTTTATGTATTTGCATGTCGTAATTTACATAATTGCATGAAACTTAGCTAATTAGGTTCTTGCTCTACCTAATTATTCGCATGTTTCACATCTCTTGCTTGCACTTGGTTCGAATTTATAAACAAGTTAGCTAGGTTAGCTTTCCTTTGTTTTCTCTTAAATCCGAACGTGAGTTAGGGGTTTTATTCGAGCTTGTCACTTAATCACAAGGTCCTTGGCAACATTATCCGCATGTGTACAACCGTCCACATCATCTGAATACTTGTATTATTATGGAGGTGTCGGCTGCCTATTTATAAGGCAAAAGGGGCAGCCGAAATTCTACCCTAAAAGAAGTAGGAAAAGAATTAGAATTGGAAATCAATCAAGAGATTGATTTCCTTTACAATACCAAAACCTGAAAGAAGTGGGTAATGGTAAAAAGAAAAGGAAATTCGGTCACCTTAATCTAATGGCAGCCGAAATTACAAGTAAAAACAAGAAGGAAAAGGAATTGAAAATCCTACTCCAAAAAGGAGATCAAGAAGGGATCCTTTTTGGAAACTAATAAACTAAGGGTAAAATAGGGAACATGCACAAACCCTTATTTTTCCCCAAACCCTAAACCTTACTTTTCGCAAACCCTAATGGACTAGGCCTTGCGTGTGGGCTTCTTGATGGGCTGGCCGACTTGATGATGTGGAATGGACTCCATGGATTGGGTCGGCCCAATTGTTGATGGCGCATGATGGAATGGTGTAGGGAGCTTCCGAAATCTTCTGGAATCTCCCGGAATCATTTTGGAATCAAGATTTTCAAGATTCTTCAAAATTCTGCAAAATATGAAATTCAAGATTTTCAAGAAAATCAAGAACTTTAAGAAACGTCTCTTTAAAGTTCAAGAACCTTCCGACGTCATCAAGAACTTCAAGAAACAGCAGTCTCTTCATTGTGGAATGGGGAATTGTGCCTCTTCTTCAAGAATTGTAAGGAGAGTTGCAATTTGAACCTTTCCGGCTTTGTTCTCCAAGGCGTTGGCTTCTACTATCAATTGAGCATCCTGTCGGCAAGCTTGTACAAGGTTGTTGAGAGTCTCTGATGTGGACGGTTGTACACATGCGGATTAAGTTGCCAAGGACCTTGTGATTAAGTAGCCTAGCTGATGTGGACGGTTGTACACATGCGGATTAAGTTGCCAAGGACCTTGTGATTAAGCGGCGAGCTCGTATAAGACTCTATCTTACCTTCGAAATCAGAATAAACAAAAAGACCTAATCTAGTTGTTTTTGTTTTAGATTCGAACCAAGTGCAAGAAAAGAGTTTTGAACATGCGAATAATTAGGTAGAGCAAATAACCTAATTAGCTAAGTTCATGCAATTATGTAAACTACGACATGCAAATACATAAAGCAATAAAATGAGGTATCTCAAACACTAAGTTTTTGATCTGAAATACTCTAAATTTTATTGAAATTTCGTCCCCTTTAAATAGGAGTAAGGATGGACGAAAATCAGTAGAAAAAGAAAAGGAAAAGAATTAGAATTGGAAATTAACCAAGAGGTTAATTTCCTTTACAATACCAACTCCTGAAAGAAGTAGGAGAATGGTAAGAAAAAGAAAAGGTAATTTCGAAAATTACAACTCCTAAATCAAGAAGGAAAGCTAATTAGAAAACAAGTAGGAAAAGAATGATAATCCTACTCCCAAAAAGAATAAGGAAACCCTTTTTGGAAATTAACTAAAAATAAAATAACTTAATTAAAATCTGAAAAATAATTCCCTAAAACCGTGTGGGCTTTTTCCTTGATTGGCCGTGTGGGCTTCTCTCCTTGGATTGGGCCGTGTGCTTCATGCTTCAACTTGGGCTGGCCGAAAACTTGTGGGCTGGTCCATGAGTTTTTGGGTCGGCCCAATTTGTAGGGAATTTTATTATTTGGTTTCTTTAAGTCCAAGAACCTCCCGGCTTCTTCAAGACTTCAAGAAACAGCCTTCTTCTTGATTAATGTGGGATGATTTGCGCCTCTCCTTCCAAGATAGTTAGAAGAGTTGCAAATTGCACATTTCCTCCATTTTGCTCCAAGGCGTGGGCTTCCATTTGGCGTCCATCTTTCTGACTCCTAATATGTGCTGTTTTAGCTCTGGATATCCTCATCATCCCCTCCCAGTTGGAAAGGATTCGTCCTCGAATCCAAGGTTATGCATGGCTGCCCTATTTATAGATGTAGGGATGGCCGAAAATAAGAAAGAAAATAATAAGGAAAAGAATTGGAAATTAACCAAGAGGTTAATTTCCTTTACCAAATCCGGAAAGAAGTAGAATTGGTAAGAAAAAGAAAAGGAAATTTCGTTCACCCCCTTTTTGTTAAGAGGCAGCCGAATTTACACTTAAAAACAATAAGGAAAGAATAAAAATCCTACTCCAAAAAGGAGATCAAGAAGGGATCCTTTTTGGAAACTAACTAAAAGAGTAAAAAGAACACTTAAGTGACTTAAGAGACCCTAACTCATTAAGGCCGTGTGGGCTTCCTTTGTGGGCTGTCCATGGGGCTTCCTTGCTTCTTTGGGCTGGCCGAAAACTTGTGGGCTGGTCCATGAGTTTTGGGTTGGCCCAAATTGTAGGGAACTTTATTAATTGTTTCTTTAAAGCCCAAGAACCTCCGGCATCTTCAAGACTTCAAGAAACAGCCTTCTTCTTTAATGTGAAGTGCTGAATTGCGCCTCTACTTCAAAGATTGTTAGAAGAGTTGCAATTTGAACATTTCCTCCATTTTCCTCCAAGGCGTGAGCTTCCATTTGGCGTCCATCTTTCTGACTCATAATGTGTGCTGTTTTAGCTCTGGATATCCTCATCAGTAGCTCGTATAATTCCCTAACTTACTTTCGAACTAAGAGAAACAAGGAGAAGCTAACCTAGGCTAACTTGTTTTATAATTCGAACCAAGTGCAAGCAAGAGATTGAAACATGTGAATAATTAGGCAGAGCAAGTAACCTAATTAGCTAAGTTTCATGCAATTATGTAAACTACAACATGCTAATACATAAAGCAATAAAAGGAGGGTACTCAAAACACTAAGTTTTATGATCTGAATACGTAAGTTTTATTGAAGGAATTCTTCCCCTATTTATAGGTGTAGGATAGCCGAAAATAATACAAGAAGTAGAAAAAGAAAAGAAGTAGAATTGGGAATTAACCAAGAGGTTAATTGATGTGGACGGTTGTACACATGCGGATAATGTTGCCAAGGACCTTGTGATTAAGCGGCGAGCTCGTATAAGACTCTATCTTACCTTCGAAATCAGAATAAACAAAAAGACCTAATCTAGTTGTTTTTGTTTTAGATTCGAACCAAGTGCAAGAAAAGAGTTTTGAACATGCGAATAATTAGGTAGAGCAAATAACCTAATTAGCTAAGTTCATGCATTATGTAAACTACGACATGCAAATACATAAAGCAATAAAAGGAGGTATCTCAAACACTAAGTTTTTGATCTGAAATACTCTGAATATTATTATGCATGGCTGCCTATTTATAGTTGAAGGAGCAGCCGAAAATAAGGAAGAAAACAGTAAGGAAAAGAATTGGAAATTAACCAAGAGGTTAATTTCCTTTACCAAACCCGGAAAGAAGTAGAATTTGGTAAGAAAAGAAGAAAAGAATTCAGTCACCCTTTTCTTTGGTGATTGCCGAAATTACAAGGAAAAGAATAAAATTCCTACTTCCAAAAAGAATAAGGAAACCCTTTTTGGAAACTAACTTAAAGAATAAAATAACATAATTAATTAAAAGGAGAAATCCTTAATTAACTAAGAAAACCGTGTGGGCTTCCTTTGTGGGCTGCTTGTGCGGCTTCCTTGTTCCTTGGGCTGGCCGAACTTGTGGACTTTGGTTTCCATGAGTTTGGGTCGGCCCAATGTGTAGGGAATTTCATGATTTGTTTCTTTTAAAGCCCAAGAACCTTCCGGCATCTTCAAGAATTCAAGAAACAACCTTCTTCTTTATCTGGACTTGGTAAATTGCGCTTCCTCTTCAAAGATGTGTAGAAGATTCGCAATTTGCACATTTCCTCCTTTCTCCTCCAAGGCGTGGGCTTCCATTTGGCGTCCATCTTTCTGACTCATAATGTGTGTTGTTTTAGCTCTGGATATCCTCATCACTAGGGCTTGTTTGCTCGGCTTTTTGAGACATTTTGCTACCCTTTTTTGTGCTGATTTTTCTTGAAAATTTGTGAGTTTTGCGGTTGATGTTAAGCAGCTCACTTGTTTGCGCATTTGATGTGGACGGTTGTACACATGCGGATAAAGTTGCCAAGGACCTTGTGATTAAGTGACAAGCTCTTACAAAACCCTTAACTCACGTTCGGATTTGATAAAACAAAGGAAAAACTATCCTGACCAACTTGTTTATAAATTCGAACCAAGTGCAAGAAAAGAGGTGTGAAACATGCGAATAATTAGGCAGAGCAAGAACCTAATTAGCTAAGTTTCATGCAAGTATGTAAATTACGACATGCAAATACATAAAGCAATAAAAGGAGGTACTTCAAACACTAAGTTTATGATCTGAAATACTCTGAATATTATTGAAGTTTCGGTCACCTATTTATAGGTGAGGGTGGCCGAAATTTAGTACAAGAATTAGAAAAAGAAAAGAACTAGAATTGGAAATTAACCAAGAGGTTAATTTCTTGTACAATTACCAAACCCGGAAAGAAGTAGGAATGGTAAGAAAAGGCAACAAAAATTCGGTCACCTCATAATGGGTGATTGCCGAAATTACAAGTACCAAAACAAGAAGGAAAGCTAATTAGAAAACAAGTAGGAAAAGAATAAAAGTCCTACTCCCAAAAAAGAATAAGGTAACCCTTTTTGGAAACTAACTTAAAAATAAAATAACTTAATTAAAAATCTGAAAATAATCCCTAAAACCGTGTGGCTTCTCCTTGGGCTGGCCGTGTGGGCTTTCTCCTTGGATGGGCCGTGCGGCTTCCCTTGTGGACTCCTTGGGCTGGCCGAAAACTTGTGGGCTGGTCCATGAGTTTTGGGTCGGCCCAATGTGTAGGGAATTTCATGAATTGTTTCTTTAAAGCCCAAGAACCTTCCGGCATCTTCAAGACTTCAAGAAACAGCCTTCTTCTTTAATGTGAAGTGCTGAATTGCGCTTCTTCTTCAAGGATTGTTAGAAGAGTTGCAATTTGAACATTTCCTCCATTTTCCTCCAAGGCGTGAGCTTCCATTTGGCGTCCATCTTTCTGACTCATAATGTGTGCTGTTTTAGCTCTGGATATCCTCATCAGCATTGTAAAATTGCATGCTCTAGTTTGGGATACCTTCTTTTGAATTCTTGAAAATATATTGAATTCTTGATTTTGTATCCTTGTGCTGCTAAGATTATCCCTGGGATTAGGTTACTGAATCACAAATTGAATTTGCTAGCCCTAGGGTTGTCGCTTATTGAAATCGCATATTGGTGAAATTTGGTACTGTTTTTGGCCAATTAGGGGGTTAGAAAATCGCAATTTTAAGTGCTGTTTTGCTTGAAAAGAATTAAGAATTTGTGGGGATTGGTTTCTTGATTACCTATTGGGTGGGTGATCTCTTCTTTGGGTAGTTCTAGGACTTTCCTGAAGTCGTTTCAACTCTGCTAATTTTCTTTGATTCTATTCAATTTTGAATTGCCCTGCTTTCAATTGCCTAGTTATCTTTTCGTGCTACCTGGACATTTGCTCTTTAATTATAGTTTGGATTTTGTCATCGTGCACACTCATCTTTTCTGAAATTTGAGGGCTTAACCCCGAAATTTCATGTTGTGTACTTCATATCTGAACTATATTACAAAATATCGTTTTACGAAAAGATTTTTCAAAAACAAAACCAAGTGTGGTTTTTGCGAAAATTTTGCTTCTTTCTTAAGTGTCATTGCTTTTGTGTGAATTGCTGCTTGCCTAATACATTTATCAATACCGGGAGGTAGAGAGGTAAAAGGCTTGAGTGTTCATAATTTTCAAGGTGCCACCCTAGAGCGATACACAGGGTTTGTGTGTAGCTGTTAGGTGGGAAACACTTGGGGGAACAAGGGGGTAAGGTTATTTCTCACTTTTCTTGTTCTTAGCAGACAGGTTTTTCGCTTCTTTTACCAATGTCAGGTGGTAGTGCTCCTAACCCTTTGGGGAACGAGCAAATTCTGGCTGCGATTGCGCAACTCTCCGTGCGATTCGCTACACTCACGGAGGAAGTCGCCGAACTCAGGACAGAACGGGATCAGAGGCGCACAGACTCAGACGACGATGTTGCCGCACCAGGCACCAACGCCGCCGATCAGCCTTTCGCAGGCATCAGCCAGTGCAAGACAACCGTTCCGCCCTTTGCCGGAGGCACGAATCCAGAGGACTATCTCGACTGGGAGATGAAGATGGAGCGCATCTTTGAACTTCATGCGATCCCGGAACATAAGAAAGTCCAACTTGCAGTGGTCCATTTCACCGACTATGTCCTAATCTGGTGGAATCAACAGCAGGACCAGCGCCGAAATACGAGCCCAATGCGGGCCCATGCGCCCCCTCTCTCTTAGTTTGATTTGACTACATCTATGCGAATAACTTTTGTCCCGGACTACTATTTTAGAGAATTGTATAGGAAATTACATACTTTTGTACATGGTTCTATGTCTGTAGATGAATATTTTAGAAAATTAGAGATGGCAAAAATAAGGGCTAATGTACAGGAAGATGAGCCCGCATCTATGGCTCGTTTTCTTAACGGTTTAAATAGGGGTATTGCTTTAGCTGTTGAATTGCAGAATGCTACGACTCTGATAGACATGCTGCATAAGGCTCGGGTCATGGAGGAGTATCTGAAGTCCGTTCCACCAATCCGGACACCTACCAGCGCACCACCAGCCTGGCGCAAAAACCCAGCCTACTCTCCATCGGCACGGAGGCCGATCATGTCAGAGCGCAAGGCCATAGTCCCTGTTGCTGCCACCCCTTCTTCATCACAGACAAAAACGCCATCAACTCCCAGGCAGTCTATCAGCAACGTTACTTGCCACAAGTGTTCAGGACGTGGCCACTACATGCGTGACTGTCCTAACATCCGGAAGGTATTATTGGGCCAAGATGGTAAGTACATATCAGAAGACGATGAAGAGGAACAAACCAAACGTTGACCCTACACAGGAGTTGACTGACAGCACTCTGTCTGCACAAGTGGAGCAATTCGAGTTCCTTGAAGAAGATCCATCTCAGAACTTGGTTACTCGCACTCTGACTAAAGCTGCTGTCCCGGACACGTCCCAGCGGACAAACATCTTCCATTCCCGAACCAAGGTAAATGGAAAGTTATGTGTTCTGATTATTGATGGAGGGAGTTGTACTAACGTTGCTAGTGAGTATATGGTTGATAAGCTGCGCCTCCCTGTCATCAATCATCCACGTCCTTATCGGCTTTAATGGCTCGACAGCTCAGACGGCTACAGAGTCACAAAGCAGGTAAGCGTACCATACGCTATCGGTAAGTTCGAATCCACGGTTTTATGTGATGTTCTGCCAATGGAGGCTTGTCACAGTCTACTCGGACGACCATGGCTCTTTGACCTGAAGGCAACACATGATGGGGTCGCCAACACTTACTCGGTCTGCCAGGAGGGCAAAATCCACACCCATGCTACTGACTGAAGTGCGATCAGAAGCTGTTCGTATGAAGGAGTCAATCGCAAACTGGGAAACTGAAAGGCGCCACGCGAAAGGTAAGGGGAAAGAACATGTAAAGGGTAGTATGGCGAACTCTGATAAGCCTGATCAGGACAAAGTTAGAAAATAGTTGTTTTGCAACAAAAGGACAGATAGGTCAAGTGTTAGACAGCGATGATGATGTACTAGTTTTAGTCTGTAAATATAACTGTGCTAACCCTGACGATATCCCTCGGGATATCCCTACAGAAGTCGAATCTTTGTTGCAGGAATTCGCTGATGTTTTTCCAGACGAGTTGCCGCAGGGTCTGCGCCACTTCGAGGAATTGAACATCAGATTGACTTCATTCCTGGCGCGCCTATACCAAATCAGCATGCTTACAAAGCAAATCCGGAGGAAACGAAAGAGCTGCAGGCACAAATCGAAAAGTTATTGGCGCATGGTCAGGTAAGGGAATCTCTAAGTCCTTGTGCTGTACCTGTTATTCTAGTCCCTAAGAAAGAAGGTACATGGAGAATGTGTATGGATTGTAGAGCCTTAAATAAAATAACAATCAAGTATAGGCACCCTATCCCTAGGCTTGATGACATGTTAGAAGATTTTCATGGTTCTACTGTTTACACAAAAATAGATCTCACACAGGGCTATCATCAAATTCGCATGAGGGAAGGGGATGAATGGAAAACTGCTTTTAAAACTAAATTTGGTTTATATGAGTGGTTAGTCATGCCCTTTGGTCTCACAAATGCACCTAGTACTTTCATGAGGTTAATTAATCATGTGCTTAGAAAGTTTATAGGTAAATTTGTTGTTTTGTTTTTTGATGATATTCTGATCTATGAGAGATTATGAATCGCATGTTGAACATCTTCGTTTGGTATTAATTGAATTGCGTGCTAATCAATTATATGCCAAGATGCAAAAATGTACTTTTTGTGTTTCGGAGGTTGTTTTTCTTGGTTTTGTAGTCTCTGCAGAAGGTGTCAAAGTTGATGATGCCAAGGTGAAGGCCATTAGGGATTGGCCGCAGCCAACTTCGGCCGCACAGGTTCGGTCATTCCAGGGATTGGCTGGATTCTACAGACGGTTTGTGAAGGACTTTTCCACTAAAGCCGCGCCTCTTAATGAATTGTGTAAAAAGAATGTTCATTTGTATGGGGGCAGGCTCAGGAAAAAGCCTTTACTGTACTTAAGCATGATCTCACTCATGCACCTGTTTTAGGATTACCTGCTTTTGATAAAGTGTTTGAACTAATATGTGATGCATCAGGTGTTGGAATTGGCGCAGTGTTAATGCAGGAGAAGAAGCCTATCGCCTTTTTCAGTGAGAAGCTTAAAGGAGCTGCTTTGAATTATCCTACATATGATAAAGAGCTCTATGCTATTGTCCGTGCTTTTGAAACTTGGTCGCATTATTTGATGTCTAAAGAATTTGTTGTTCATAGTGATCATGAGTCTCTTAAGCACTTAAAAGGACAAAATAAGTTAAATATACATCATGCAAAGTGGGTTAACTTTATTGAGTCTTTTCCTTATATTATTAAGTATAAGAAAGGTAAGGATAATTTAGTTGCTGACGCTCTATCTCGCAGGTATGAAATTCAAACAATTCTTGATCATACTTTATTAGGTTTCGCATACCTCAAGGATTTATATGCTTCTAATATTGATTTTGCTGATTTGTATAAAGCATGTGAATCTGGTGCATTCCAAAAGTACTTTAGACAAGATGGTTTTCTATTTAGGGAAAATAGGTTATGCATCCCTCGTAGTTCCACTAGGGAATTACTGGTTCGTGAAGCTCATAGTGGGGGGCTTATTGGTCATTTTGGTGTGCATAAAACACTTGAACTGTTGCATGAACACTTTTATTGGCCACATATGCGAAAAGATGTACAGAATGTTTGCTCTCGATGCCTTAATTGTTTGCAAGCTAAATCTACTTCTAAACCCCATGGACTTTACACGCCTTTGCCTGTACCTTCTGTACCTTGGACTGACATTTCTATGGATTTCATTCTAGGGCTCCCAAGGACGCAGAGAGGTAATGATTCATTATTTGTCGTTGTTGATCGTTTCTCTAAAATGGCTCATTTTATTCCTTGCAGGAAATCAGATGATGCCAGACATGTAGCTGAGTTATTCTTTCAAGGTATTGTTCGGCTACATGGAATTCCGAGAACAATTGTGTCAGATCGTGACGTCAAATTTTTGAGTTATTTTTGGAAGACTTTGTGGTCCCGCCTCGGCACAAAACTGTTGTTTTCGACTACAAGTCATCCACAGACGGATGGTCAGACGGAAGTCACCAACGGAACCGTTGGGAACCTACTCAGGTCGTTGATTCAGAAGAACCTCAAGCGTTGGGAAGACAACTTGCCGGTTGCAAAGTTTGCATACAACCGAACCAAGCACTCCTCGACAGGGTTCTGTCCATTTGAGTTATTCTTTCAAGGTATTGTTCGGCTACATGGAATTCCGAGAACAATTGTGTCAGATCGTGACGTCAAATTTTTGAGTTATTTTTGGAAGACTTTGTGGTCCCGCCTCGGCACAAAACTGTTGTTTTCGACTACAAGTCATCCACAGACGGATGGTCAGACGGAAGTCACCAACGGAACCGTTGGGAACCTACTCAGGTCGTTGATTCAGAAGAACCTCAAGCGTTGGGAAGACAACTTGCCGGTTGCAAAGTTTGCATACAACCGAACCAAGCACTCCTCGACAGGGTTCTGTCCATTTGAAGTTGCCTACGGCTTTACTCCTTTGACGGTGATGGATCTCATCCCTTTGCCGCTTAAGGAACAAGTTAATCTAGATGGTGTCAAGAAAGCAGAAACCGTGCAGCGCATTCATGCAAGAGTCCACGCAAATCTGGAGAAAACTTATGCCAAAGCCGCTGCCAATGCAAACCAACGGCGCAAGGCTGTGAACTTTGAACCAGGCGACTGGGTTTGGGTTCACATGAGGAAGGAACGATTCCCTGCAGCAAGAAGGACCAAACTCCATCCAAGGGGCGATGGACCTTTTCAGATCATTTCCAAGATTGGGCCTAACGCCTACAAACTCGACTTACCAGGTGAGTATGGTGTTAGTTCCTCCTTTAATGTTGCTGACTTGTCTCCTTTTTCGCAGGAACAGGATGCTGATTTGAGGACAAATTCTTTTCAACCGGGAGGGGATGATGCGGGCATCCAAAGTCCACACGCAACAAGTCAGACTACAAGTGATTCCAGAGAAGCTGAGGAGGAGGTTCGAGTTCTACATCGAGGCCCGACAATGCTTCAGGATCCAAGCCCATATCAGAGGTATCCACTTGTAGACATCACTGGGCCCATGACCAGAAGCAGAGCGAAGAAGGTGCGAGAGACTCTCAACAACCTTGTTCAAGCTTACCATCAGGATTCTCAGTTAATTGTAGAAGCCCACGCCTTGGAGGAAAATGGAGGAAATGTGCGATTTGCAACTCTTCTAACCATCTTTGAAGAAGATGCGCAAATCATCAAATCCTAAAGAAGAAGAAGGCTGTTTCTTGAAGTCTTGAAGATGCCGGAAGGTTCTTGGACTTAAAAGAAACAAATTAATAAAGTTCCCTACAATTTGGGCCGACCCAAAACTCATGGACCAGCCCACAAGTTTCGGCCAGCCCAAAAGAAGCCACAAGGAGCCGCACGGTCAAAGCCCACACGGCAATTTAGTTAGGGTTCTTTTCTTTTAATTAATTAAGTTGTTTTATTTCTTTTAAGTTAGTTTCCAAAAAGAGTTCCTTCTTGATCTCTTTTTGGGAGTAGGACTTTTATTCTTTCCTACTTGTTTTCAACTTAGTTTCCTTCTTGTTTTGGTATTTGTAATTTCGGCAATCACCCAATTAAGAGGTGACCGAATTCTTTTCTTCCTTTTCTTACCATTCCTACTTCTTTCTGGGTTTGGTAATTGTAAAAGAAATTAACCTCTTGGTTAATTACCAATTCTAGTTCTTTTCTTTTTCTACTTCTTGTATTTTTCGGCCACTCTACACTTATAAATAGGGGCCGACTTCTTCAATAAAAATTAGAGTATTCAGATCTTAAAACTTCGTGTTTGAGTACCCTCCTTTTATTGCTTTATGTATTTGCATGTCGTAGTTTACATAATTGCATGAAACTTAGCTAATTAGGTTCTTGCTCTGCCTAATTATTCGCATGTTTCACATCTCTTGCTTGCACTTGGTTCGAATTTATAAACCAGTTAGCTAGGTTAGCTTTCCTTTGTTTTCTCTCAAATTCGAACGTGAGTTAGGGATTTTATTCGAGCTTGTCACTTAATCACAAGATCCTTGGCAACATTATCCGCATGTGTACAACCGTCCACATCAGGATTCTGATCATTGATCGAGGGAGTTGCACAAATGTGGCCAGTGAATATATGGTCGAAAAGCTGAAGCTCCCCATACTCAATCATACACGTCCTTATCGGTTCTAATGGCTCGAGAGCTCGGATGGCTACACAGTCACCAAGCAGGTAAGCGTACCATATGCTATCGGGAAGTTCGAATCCACTGTTTTATGTGATGTTCTGCCAATGGAGGCTAATCACATTCTGCTCGGACGCCCATGGCTCTTTGACT
Source organism: Leptodermis oblonga (assembly GCA_016801395.1). Classification (NCBI taxonomy): domain Eukaryota; kingdom Viridiplantae; phylum Streptophyta; class Magnoliopsida; order Gentianales; family Rubiaceae; genus Leptodermis; species Leptodermis oblonga. The sequence continues at coordinate 22,764,387 of CM028759.1, read as the reverse complement.
TGAAGGCAACGCATGATGAGGTCGCCAACACTTACTCAGTCTGCTAGGAGGGCAAGATCCACACGTTCCAACCTATGCCACCTAATGAAGTGCATTTAGAAGCAATCCGAATGAAGGACGCCCTCGCCAAATAGGAAGCTGGAAAGCGCCTAGATAAGGGGAAAGGGAAAGAACTTGTAATAGGTAGTAAGGCAAACTGATGTGGACGGATGTACACATCCGGATAATGTTGCCAAGGACCTTGTGATTAAGTGAAAAGCTCTTACAAAACCTTTAACTCACGTTCGGATTTGATAAAACAAAGGAAAAACTATCCTGACCAACTTGTTTATAAATTTGAACCAAGTGCAAGAAAGAGGTGTGAAACATGCGAATAACTAGGCAGAGCAAGAACCTAATTAGCTAAGTTTCATGCAAGTATGTAAATTACGACATGCAAATACATAAAGCAATAAAAGGAGGTACTTCAAACACTAAGTTTTTGATCTGAAATACGCTGAATATTATTGAAGGGGTGGCTGCCTATTTATAAGCTTAAGGCAGCCGAAAAAGTGAAGAAAATAATAAGGAAAACAATTAGAATTGGAAATTAACCAATAGGTTAATTTCCTTTACCAAACCCGGAAAGAAGTAGGAATGGTAAGAAAAAGGGAAGAAGAATTCGGTCACTTCCTTTTGAGTGATTGCCGAATTTACAATGTAAAATAATAAGGAAAAGAATAAAACTCCTACTCCCAAAAAGAGAACAAGAAGGAACCCTTTTTAGGAAACTAACTAAAAAGAATAAAAGAAACAACTTAATTAATTAAAACCCTAACTAAGAAGGATGTAGCCGTGTGGGCTTTGCTTTGTGGGCTGGTCCATGCGGCTCCTTGTTACTTCTTGGGCTGGCCGAACTTGTGGGCTTTGTCTCCATGAGTTTGGGTCGGCCCAAATTGTAGGGAACTTTATGAATTGTTTCTTTAAAGCCCAAGAACCTTTCGGCATCTTCAAGACTTCAAGAAACAGCCTTCTTCTTCAATGTGAAGTGCTGAATTGCGCCTCTTCTTCAAGGATTGTTAGAAGAGTTGCAATTTGAACATTTCCTCCATTTTCCTCCAAGGCGTGTGCTTCTTTTGGCCGTCCTCTTTGTTTTGTGGATTCTGCCTCATAATGTGTGTTGTTTTCGCGCTTGATGTCCTCATCACAAACTCTGATAAGCCTAACTAGGAAGAAGTTAGAAGTAGCTTTTTCGCTACAGTGGGGAAATAGAACAGGTGTTAGGTAACAAAGGTTGTGTACTAGTTTTAGTATGTAAAGATACTTGTGCTAATGATGAGGATATCCAGAGCTAAAACAACACACATTATGAGTCAGAAAGATGGACGCCAAATGGAAGGTTCGCCTTGGAGGAAAATGGAGGAAATGTTCAAATTGCAACTCTTCTAACAATCCTTGCAGAAGAGGCGCAATTCAGCACTTCACATTAAAGAAGAAGGCTGTTTCTTGAAGTCTTGAAGATGCCGAAAAGTTCTTGGGCTTTAAAGAAACAATTCATGAAATTCCCTACACATTGGGCCGACCCAAACTCATGGAGACAAAGCCCACAAGTTTCGGCCAGCCCAAGGAGCAGCATGAAGCCGCACGGTCAAGCCCACAAGGCAAAAGTCCACATGGCTACTACTTACTTAATTAGGGATTTTCGGATTTTCCTTTAAGTAATTAAATTGTTTCTTTTATTTTTTAAGTTAGTTTCCAAAAAGGGTTTCCTTATTCTTTTTGGGAGTAGGACTTTTATTCTTTTCCTACTTGTTTTCTAATTAGCTTTCCTTCTTGTTTTGGTACTTGTAATTTCGGCAATCACCCATTATGAGGTGACCGAATTTTTGTTGCCTTTTCTTACCATTCCTACTTCTTTCCAGGTTTGGTAATTGTAAAAGAAATTAAACTCTTGGTTAATTTCCAATTCTAATTCTTTCCTTCTTTTACTTTTTACCTTTTTTTCGGCTGCCCTTACAACTATAAATAGGGGCCGAAACTTCAATAATATTCAGAGTATTTCAGATCAAAAACTTAGTGTTTGAAGTACCTCCTTTTATTGCTTTATGTATTTGCATGTCGTAGTTTACATAATTGCATGAAACTTAGCTAATTAGGTTCTTGCTCTGCCTAGTTATTCGCATGTTTCACACCTCTTTCTTGCACTTGGTTCGAATTTATAAACAAGTTGGTCAGGATAGTTTTTCCTTTGTTTTATCAAATCCGAACGTGAGTTAAAGGTTTTGTAAGAGCTTGTCACTTAATCACAAGGTCCTTGGCAACATTATCCGCATGTGTACAACCGTCCACATCAGCTAACCCTGAAGATATCCCTTGGGATATTCCTATAGAAGTTGATTGTTTGTTGCAGGAATACAACGATGTTTTTCCAGGAGAGCTGCCGCAGGGATTGCCGCCTCTGCGTGGGATTGAACATCAAATCGACTTTATCCCTAGCGCATCTATTCCAAATCGACCTGCCTACAAAGCAAATCCAGAGGAAACAAAGGAGTTGTAGAAGCAGATCGACAAGCTTTTGGCTAACGGTCAGGTAAGGGAATCACTTAGTCCTTGTGTTGTACCTGTAATTCTTGTCCCTAAGAAAGATGGTACATGGAGAATGTGTGTTGATTGTAGAGCTGTTAATAAGATAACAATCAAGTATAGGCATCCTTTCCCAGAGTTAGAGGACTTGTATGGCTCAACAATTTACACTAAAATAGATCTTACACAGGGCTATCATCAAATTCGCATGAGGGAGGGGGATGAATGGAAAACTACTTTTAAAACTAAGTGATGAGGGCATCCAAAGTCAAAACATGCAACAAGTCAACCTACAAGTGATTCCGGAGAAGCTGAGGAGGAGGTTCGAGTTCTACATCGAGGCCCAACAATGCTTCAGGATCCAAGCCCATATCAGAGGGATCCACTTGTAGACATCACTGGGCCCATGACCAGAAGCAAAGCGAAGAAGGTGTGAGAAGCTCTCAACAACCTTGTTCAAGCTTGCCATCAAGACGCCCAGCTGATTGTAGAAGCCCACGCCTTGGAGCAAAATGGAGGAAATGTGCAATTTGCAACTCTTCTAACTATCTTGGAAGAAGAGGCGCAAATCATCCAACATTAATCAAGAAGAAGGCTGTTTCTTGAAGTCTTGAAGAAGCCGGGAGGTTCTTGGACTTAGAAGAAACCAAATAATAAAGTTCCCTACCAATTGGGCCAACCCAAAAACTCATGGACCAGCCCACAAGTTTTCGGCCAACCCAAGGAGTAGCATGAAGCCGCACGGCCCAATCCAAGGAGAAGAGCCCACACGGCCAACCAAGGAAAAAGCCACACGGTTTAGGGTTTAATTTTCAGATTTTAATTAAGTTATTTTATTTTTAGTTAGTTTCCAAAAAGGGTTTCCTTATTCTTTTTGGAAGTAGGAGTTTTATTCTTTTCTTGATTTTAGTTACAAATTCGGCTACCTCATGTTTAAGGTAAAACCGAATTCTTGTTGCCTTTTCTTACCATTCCTACTTCTTTCCAGGTTTGGTAATTGTACAAGAAATTAACCTCTTGGTTAATTTCCAATTCTAATTCTTTTCTTTTCCTACTTTTTGTATTAAAATTCGGCCACCCTCACCTATAAATAGGTGACCGAATTCATTAAATAAAGTTAGTGTATTTCAAATCAAAAACTTAGTGTTTGAAGTACCTCCTTTTATTGCTTTATGTATTTGCATGTCGTAGTTTACATATTGCATGAAACTTAGCCAATTAGGTTCTTGCTCTGCCTAGTTGTTCGCATGTTTCACACCTCTTTCTTGCACTTGGTTCGAATTTGTAACAAATTGGTCAGGATAGTTTTTCCCTTGTTTTATCAATTCCGAACGTGAGTTAAAGGTTTTGTAAGAGCTTGTCACTTAATCACAAGGTCCTTGGCAACATTATCCGCATGTGTACAACCGTCCACATCACTAAGTTTGGTTTGTATGAGTGTTTAGTAATGCCCTTCGGACTAACAAATGCACCTGGTACTTTTATGCGATTAATGAATCATGTGCTTAGAAAGTTCATAGGGAAGTTTTTTGTGGTTTATTTTGATGATATCTTGATGATGTGGACGGTTGTACGCATGCGGATTAAGTTGCCAAGGACCTTGTGATTTAGTAGAAAGCTCGTATAATTCCCTAACTTACTTTCGAACTAAGAGAAACAAAGAGAAGCTAACCTAGCTAGTTTGTTTTATAATTCGAACCAAGTGCAAGCAAGAGATTGAAACATGCAAATAATTAGGTAGAGCAAGTAACCTAATTAGCTAAGTTTCATGCAATTATGTAAACTACAACATGCAAATACATAAAGCAATAAAGGGATGGCACTCAAACTAATAGTTTTTATGATCTGAATGCGTAAGTTTTATTGAAGGAATTCGGCCCCTATTTATAGGTGTAGGATAGCCATAAAATAATACAGAAGTAGAAAAAGAAAAGAAGTAGAATTGGAAATTAACCAAGAGGTTAATTTCTTTTACAATACAAACCCGGAAAGAAGTGGGAATGGTAGAAAAGGAAAAGAATTTGGTCACCTCCTTATTGGGTGATTGCCGAATTTTACAAGAAAGAATAAGGAAAAGAATAAAATTCCTACTCCCAAAAAGGAGAACAAGAAGGAACCCTTTTTGGAAACTAACTTAAAGAATAAAAGAAACAACTTAATTACTTAAAAGAAAATCCCTAATTAATTTTAAGGAGCCGTGTGGGCTTGGCCGTGCGGCTTTCTTGTGGACTCCTTGGGCTGGCTGAAACTTGTGGGCTGGTCTCCATGAGTTTGGGTTGGCCCAAATTGTAGGGAACTTTAATAATTGTTTCTTTAAAGTCCAAGAACCTCCCGGAACCTTCAATAACTTCAAGAAACAGCCTTCTTCTTTAATGGGAAGTGCTGAATTGCGCCTCTTCTTCAAGAATGGTTAGAAGAGTTGCAATTTGAACATTTCCTTCTTTCTGCGTCAAGGCGTTGGCTTCTACAATTAACTGAGCGTCCTGATGGCAAGCTTGAACAAGGTTGTTGAGTGCATCTTGAACCTTCTTCGCTCTGCTTATGGTCATTGGCCCAGTGATGTCTACAAGTGGATCCCTCTGATATGGGCTTGGATCCTGAAGCATTGTTGGGCCTCGATGTAGAACTCGAACCTCCTCAGCTTCTCCGGAACCACTTGCATCTTGACTTGTTGCTTGACTTTGGATGCCTTCATCATCCCCTCCTGGTTGAAAAGGATTTTTCCTCAAATCAGCACCCTGTTCATGAGTAAAAGGAGATAAGTCAGCAACATTAAAGGAAGAACTAACACCATACTCACCTGGTAAATCAAGTCTGGAGGCGTTAGGCCCAATCTTTGAAATGATCTGAAAAGGTCCATCGCCCCTTGAATGGAGTTTGGTCCTTCTTGTAGCAGGGAATCGTTCCTTCCTCATGTGAACCCAAACCCAGTCGCTTGGTTCAAAGTTCATAGCCTTGCGCCGTTGGTTTGCATTGGCGGCGGCTTTGGCGTATGTCTTCTCCAGATTAGCTCGAACTTTGGCATGTATGCGCTTCACAGTTTCACCTTTCTTTGCACCATCGAGATTAACCTGTTCCTTTAGCGGCAAAGGGATGAGATCCATCACCGTCAAAGGAGTAAAGCCGTAGGCAACTTCAAATGGACAGAACCCTGTTGAGGAGTGCTTGGTTCGGTTGTATGCAAACTCTGCAACCGGCAAGATGTCTTCCCAACGCTTTAGTGATGAGGGCATCCTAAGTCAAAGTCAACAAGCAAGTGGTTCCGGAGAAGCTGAGGAGGAGGTTCGAGTTCTACATCGAGGCCCGACAATGCTTCAGGATCCAAGCCCCTATCAGACGGATCCACTTGTAGACATCACTGGGCCCATGACCAGAAGCAGAGCGAAGAAGGTTCGAGATGCACTCAACAACCTTGTTCAAGCTTGCCATCAGGATGCTCAGCTGATTGTAAAAGCTCACGCCTTGGAGCAAAATGGAGGAAATGTTCAAATTGCAACTCTTCTAACAATCCTTGAAGAAGAGGCGCAATTCAGCACTTCACAATAAAGAAAAAGGCTGTTTCTTGAAGTCTTGAAAATGCCGGAAGGTTCTTGGGCTTTAAAGAAACAATTCATGAAGTTCCCTACAATTTGGGCCGGCCCAAACTCATGGAGGACCAGCCCACAAGTTTCGGCCAGCCCAAGAAAGCAAGAGGAAGCCGCACGGCAGCCCACAAAGCAAGCCAACGGCTAGTTACTCAATTAGGGAATTTCTTTAATTAATTAAGTTGTTTCTTTTATTCTTTTAAGTTAGTTTCCAAAAAGGGTTCCCTTATTCTTTTTGGAAGTAGGAATTTTATTCTTTTCCTTATTTTTAGTTTACAAATTCGGCTGCCACTTGTTAAGGGTAAAACCAAATTTCCTTTTCCTTTTCTTACCATTCTCCTACTTCTTTCAGGGTTTGGTATTGTAACAAAAATTAACCTCTTGGTTAATTTCCAATTCTAATTCTTTCCTCTCTTCTATTTCTTGTATTATTTTCGGCTACCTCTCCTATTAAATAGGGGCCGAATTCTTCAATAATATTCAGAGTATTCAGATCATAAAACTTAGTGTTTGAGTACCCTCCTTTTATTGCTTTTTGTATTTGCATGTCGTAGTTTACATAATTGCATGAACTTAGCTAATTAGGTTACTTGCTCTACCTAATTACTCGCATGTTCAAAACTCCTTTCTTACACTTGGTTCGAATCTAAAATAAAATTAACTTAGGTTAGCTTTATTTCTCTAATTTTCGAAAGTAAGTTAGAAGTATTATACGAGCTCGCCGCTTAATCACAAGGTCCTTGGCAACATTATCCGCATGTGTACAACCGTCCACATCATTTAGATTCTTCTGAATTAACGCCCTAAGGAGATTGCCAACGGTGCAGTTGGTGACTTCCGTCTGACCATCCGTCTGTGGATGACTTGTAGTCGAAAACAACAGTTTTGTGCCGAGGCGGGACCACAAAGTCTTCCAAAAGTAACTCAAAAATTTGACGTCGCGATCTGAAACAATGGTTCTCGGAATTCCATGCAACCGAACTATTCCTTGAAAGAATAACTCAGCTACATGTCTGGCATTATCCGATTTCCTGCAAGGAATAAAATGCGCCATTTTAGAAAACTGATCAACAACGACAAATAAAGAATCATTACCTTTCTGCCTTTCTGCGTCCTCGGAAGACCTAGAATAAAATCCATAGAAATGTCAGTCCAAGGTACAGAAGGTACAGGCAAAGGCGTGTAAAGTCCGTGGGGCTTAGATGTAGATTTAGCTTGCAAACAATTAATGCAACGAGTGCAAACATACTGTACATCCCTTCTCATATGCGGCCAATAAAAGTGCTCATGCAACAGTTCAAGTGTTTTATGCACACCAAAATGACCTATAAGACCCACACTATGAGCTTCACGAACCAGTAATTCCCTAGCAGAACTACGAGGGATGCATAACCTATTTTCCTTAAACAGAAAACCATCCTGTCTATAGTACTTATGGAATGCACCAGATTCACATGCTTTATATATATCCAAAAAATCAACATCACAAGCATATAAATCTTTGAGATATGCAATCCTAGCAAAGAATGATCTAAAACAGCCAGAATTTCATACCTGCGAGATAGAGCGTCAGCAACTAAATTATCTTTACCTTTCTTATACTTAATAATGTAAGGAAATATTCAATAAAGTTAACCCACTTAGCATGACGTCTATTCAATTTATTCTGTCCTTTTAAATGCTTAAGAGACTCATGATCACTATGAACAACAAATTCCTTAGCCATCAGATAATGCGACCAAGTCTCAAAGGCGCGGACAACTGCATAGAGCTCCTTATCATAAGTTGGATAATTCAAGGCAGCCCCTTTAAGCTTCTCACTGAAAAAGGCGATTGGCTTTCTTTCTTGCATTAAAACTGCGCCAATTCAAACACCTGATGCATCACACATTAGTTCAAACACTTTATCAAAATCAGGTAATGCTAAAACAGGTGCATGCGTGAGATCATGCTTTAAAACAGTAAAGGCGTTTTCCTGAGACTGCCCCCACACAAATGGCGTGTTCTTCTTGCACAGATCATTGAGAGCGCGGCCTTTGTGGAAAAATCCTTCACAAACCGTGATGTGGACGGTTGTACACATGCGGATAATGTTGCCAAGGACCTTGTGATTAAGTGACAAGCTCTAAAAACCTTTAACTCACGTTCAAATTGATAAAACAAGGGATAAACTATCCTGACCAGTTTGTTTAAGAATTCGAACCAAGTGCAAGAAAGAGGTGTGAAACATGCGAACAATTAGGCTGAGCAATAACCTAAAAGGCTAAGTTTCATGCAATTATGTAAACTACAACATGCAAATACATAAAGCAATAAAATGAGGTATCTCAACACTAAGTTTTTGATCTGAAAACTACTCTAATTTTATTGAAGAATTCGTCCCCTTTATATAGGCTAAAGGATGGCCGAATTTTAATACAAAAAGTAGGAAAAGAAAAGAATTAGAATTGGAAATTAACCAAGAGGTTAATTCCTTTACAATACCAACTCCTGAAAGAAGTAGGAGAATGGTAAGAAGAAAAGGTAATTTCGAAAATTACAACTCCTAAATCAAGAAGGAAAGCTAATTAGAAAACAAGTAGGAAAGAAATGATAATCCTACTCCCAAAAAGAATAAGGAAACCCTTTTTGGAAATTAACTAAAAATAAAATAACTTAATTAAAATCTGAAAAATTAATTCCCTAATTATTTTAAGGATGTAGCCGTGTGGGCTTTGCTTTGTGGGCTGTCCATGCGGCTCCTTGTGGACTCCTTGGGCTGGCCGAAAACTTGTGGGCTGGTCCATGAGTTTTGGGTCGGCCCAATTCGTAGGGAACTTTAATAATTTGTTTCTTTAAAGTCCAAGAACCTCCCGGCTTCTTCAAGACTTCAAGAAACATCCTTCTTCTTCATTAGGACGTTGTGACTTGCGCTTCCTCTTCAAATATGTGTAGAAGATTTACAATTTGCACATTTCCTCCATTTTGCTTCAAGGCGTGAGCTTCCATTTGGCGTCCATCTTTCTGACTCATAATGTGTGCTGTTTTAGCTCTGGATATCCTCATCATCCCCTCCCGGTTGGAAAGGATTCGTCCTCGAATCCAAGGCACTGAAAACAAACAGAAATAAGTCAGGAAGATTAACACAAAACATAGATCATACTTACCTGTAAGCGTGTAAGCATGATGCGCAATTGTTGACACGATCGAAAAAGGTATATCGCCATCACGGGCGTTAAGCTCCTTTGACATCTCTTTGGCAGAGTAGACAACAGGCAACAGTGCTTTGCAGTAATTCTGATCGTGAGCCAAAAGCTCGTCGAACTGTCTTTGCAACTTCTTTGGCTCCTTCGGTTTATCTTCTTCCTGCAACAAAGAAACGACTTGCATAGGGATATCCTGAGGGATATCGTCAGAGTTAGTGCATACTAAAACAAGTATATCATCATTGTTGTCTAACACTTGACCTATCTCTCTCTCTCCTCATTGCAAAACAACTACTCCTAACTTTGTCCTGATCAGGCTTATCAGAGTTCGCCTTACTACCCTTACAACAATTTCTTTCCCCTTACCCTTCGCTTGGCGCCTTTCAGCTTCCCATTTAGCGAGTGACTCCTTCATACGAACAGCTTCTGGATCGCACTTCAGCCGGTGGCATGGGTAGGAATGTGTGGATCTTGCCCTCCTGGCAGACCGAGTAAGTGTTGGCGACCCCATCATGTGTTGCCTTCAGGTCAAAGAGCCATGGTCGTCCGAGTAGAATGTGACAAGCCTCCATTGGCAGAACATCACATAAAACCATGGATTCGAACTTACCGATAGCGTATGGTACGCTTACCTGCTTTGTGACTCTGTAGCCGTCTGAGCTGTCGAGCCATTGAAGCCAATAAGGACGTGGATGATTGATGACAGGGAGGCGCAGTTTCTCCACCATGTACTCACTAGCAACATTAGTACAACTCCCTCCATCAATAATCAGAACACATAACTTTCCATTTACCTTGGTGCGGGCATGGAAGATGTTTGTCCTTTGGGATGTGTCCGGGACAGCAGCTGTAGTCAGACTGCGAGTAACCAAGTTCTGAGAAGGATCTTCTTTAAGAAATTCGAACTGCTCCACAGGTTCTGACGGAGTGCTGTCAGTCAACTCCTTTATAGGGTCAACGGTTGGCTCCTCTTCATCGGATTCTGATATGTACTCACCATCTTGGCCCAATAATACCTACCTTCCGATGTTGGGACAGTCACGCATGTAGTGGCCACGGCCTGAGCACTTGTGGCAAGTAACGTTGCTGATAGACTGCCTGGGAGTTGATGGCGTTTTCTGCTGGGATGAAGAAGGGGTGGCGGCGGCAACAGGGACAATGGCCTTGCGGTCAGACATGCTTGGCCTCCTTGCTGGTGGCGAGTAGGTCGGATTCTTGCGCCAGGCCGGTGGGGCGCTGGTAGGTGTCCGGACTGGTGGAACGGACTTCAGATACTCCTCCATAACTCGAGCTTTGTGCAGCATGTCTGTCAGAGTTGTAGCATTCTGCAATTCAACAGCTAAAGCAATACCCCTGTTTAAACCACTAAGAAAACGAGCCATAGATGCGGGCTCATCTTCCTGTACATTAGCCCTAATTTTAGCCATCTCCAATTTTCTATAGTACTCATCTACAGACATAGAACCTTGTACAAGAGTATGTAATTTCCTATACAATTCTCTAAAATAGTAGTCCGATACAAAAGTCCTACGCATAGATGTAGTCAAATCAAACCAAGAGAGAGGCGGTGCGCGGGCACGCATTGGGCGTGTATTTCTGCTGCTGATCCTGCTGCTTGATTCCATCCACCAGATTAGGGCATAGTCTGTGAAATGTACAACTGCGAGTTGGACCTTCTTGTGCTCTGGGATCGCATGAAGCTCAAAGATGCGCTCACTTCATCTCCCATTCTAAGTACTCCTCTGGATTCGTGCCTCTGGCAAAGGGTGGAACGGTAGTTTTGCACTGACTGAGGCCTGCGAATGGCTGGTCTGCGGCGTTGGGGCCTGGACCGGCCGGTTCGTCGTCTGAGTCTGTGCGCCTCTGTTCCCGTTCAGTCCTGATGATGAGGATATCCAGAGCTAGAACAGCACACATTATGAGTCAGAAAGATGGACGCCAAAAGGAAGCAAACGCCTTGGAGCAAAATGAAGGAAATGTTCAAATTGCAACTCTTTTAACCATTCTTGAAGAAGAGGCGCAATTCTCCACTTCCTAATAAAGAAGAAGGCTGTTTCTTGAAGTCTTGAAGATGTCGGAAGGTTCTTGGGCTTTAAAGAAACAATTCATGAAGTCCCTACATTTTGGGCCCACCCAAACTCATGGAGACCAAGTCCACAAGTTTCGGCCAGCCCAAGAAGCCCACAAGAAGCCGCATGGACAGCCCACAAAGGAAGCCCACACGGCCTTAATTAGTTAGAGTGTTCTTTTTACTCTTTTAGTTAGTTTCCAAAAAGGGTTCCTTCTTGATCTCTTTTTGGGAGTAGGATTTTTATTCTTTCCTTATTGTTTTTAAGTGTAAATTCGGCTGCCTCTTAACAAAAAGGGGGTGAACGAATTACCTTTTCTTTCTTTTTCTTTTTCTTACCAATTCTACTTCTTTCCGGATTTGGTAAAGGAAATTAACCTCTTGGTTAATTTCCAATTCTTTTCCTTATTTTCTTTCTTATTTTCGGCCACCCCTACACCTATAAATAGGGCAGCCATGCATAATAATATTCAGAGTATTTCAGATCAAAAACTTAGTGTTTGAGATACCTCCTTTTATTGCTTTATGTATTTGCATGTCGTAGTTTACATAATTGCATGAACTTAGCTAATTAGGTTATTTGCTCTACCTAATTATTCGCATGTTCAAAACTCTTTTCTTGCACTTGGTTCGAATCTAAAACAAAAACAACTAGATTAGGTCTTTTTGTTTATTCTGATTTCGAAGGTAGATAGAGTCTTATACGAGCTCGCCGCTTAATCACAAGGTCCTTGGCAACTTAATCCGCATGTGTACAACCGTCCACATCAATTGGTATCAGAGCTAAGGAGTGGTTTCGTGGCTGGAGGAGATCAACCGATCAAATCCTTTCCAGGTGTTTTCTTTTCCTCGTTCATCTTGATTATTCTTGAAATTCTTGGATTAGAACTCATCTTCTTGGGGGAAATTTTTTTTCTTCAAGCTCTTCAAATTTGCGATTTTTTGTACTGTTTTCCATCTTTAAAAATCGCAAATATTTTCTAAATACCCAGACTGCCCTTGCTTAATTTCAGAAATTAATCGGTTTTAGAAAATACAGATCGGGTTTTGGAAAATCGGGTTTAAGAAATTTAAGGGTCGGTTTTTGTGCTTCCAATTGGGTTCGGGTTTTGTTTCTTTTAGGGTTTGGATTTCGTCCTCTAAACCCTAAACCCTAACCCTAACCCTAACCCTAAACCCTAACCCTAAACCCTAAACCCTAAACCCTAAACCCTAAACCCAAACTCTAAACCCTAACCCTAAACCCTAATTTTTCGGTTTTTTTGGGTTCGGTTTTCTGTTTTGGTTTTGCTATTCGGGTTTTCAGTTTCGGGTTCCATTCTCGGGTTTACCTACTTTCTAAGGGTTTTTGGGTCTTGCTTGGGTTTATCTATTGCTGGGCTTCTTGCGAATTATTCTATCCCTCTTGTGCTGTTTTGTTGAGAAATAGTGAGTTTTTGCGGTTGATGTTAAGCAGCTCACTTTGTTTGCGCATTGAAAAATTATATGCTCTAGTTTGGGATACCTTGTTTTGAATTCTTGAAAATATCTTGAATTCTTGGTTTTGTATCCTTGTGCTGCTAAGATAATTCCTAGGAATCGGTTAGTGAGTCAAAAATGAACTTGCTAGCCCTAGGGTTGTCAATTCTTGAAATCGCATCTTGCTGCAATTTGGTGCTGTTTTCGGTTAATTGAGGATTAGAAATCGCAAGTTGGGTACTGTTTTGCCTATTAGGAGCATTGATAATTTGTGGGGATTGGTTTCTTGATTACCTATTGGGTGGGTGATCTCTTCTTTGGGTAGTTTTAGGACTTTCCTAAAGTTGTTTCAATTCTGCTTATATTTCTTTGCTTCTATTCAATTTTGAATTGCCCTGCTTTCATATTGCCTAGTTATCTTTTCGTGCTACCTGAACATTAGATCTTTAATTATAGTTTGGATTTTGTCATCGTGCACACTCATCTTTTCTGAAATTTGAGGGCTTATCCCCGAAATTTCCTGTTGTGTACTTCATATCTGAACTATATTACAATCGTTTGCGAAAAGATTTTTCAAAATTAGAACCAAGTGTTGGTTTTAGCGAAAAATTTTGCTTCTTTCTTAAGTGTATTGCTTTTGTGTGATTTGCTGCGTGCCTAATACATTTATCAATACCGGGAGGTTTGAGTGGTAAAAGGCTTGAGTGCACATCTTATACAAGGCGCCACCCTAGAGTGAAACACAGGGTTGTGTGTAGCTATTAGGTGGGAAACACTTGGGGGAATAAGGGGGTAAGGTTATTTTCTCACTTTTCCTTATTCTTAGCAGACAGGTTTTCGCTTTCTTATCCAATGTCAGGTGGAGGTGCTCCTAACCCTATAGGAAACGAGCAAATCCTGGCTGCGATTGCGCAACTCTCCGCGCGATTCGCTACTCTCACGGAGGAAGTCGCCGACCTCAGGACTGAACGGGATCAGAGGCGCACAGACTCAGACGACGATGTTGCCGCCCCAGGCACCAACGCCGCAGACCAGCCATTCGCAGGCCTCAGTCAGTGCAAAACTACCGTTCCCCACCCTTTGCCGGAGGCACAAATCCTGAGGAGTACTTAGACTGGGAGATGAAGATGGAGCGCATCTTTGAGCTTCATGCGATCCCAGAGCACAAGAGGTCCAGCTCGCAGTTGTACATTTCACAGACTATGCCCTAATCTGGTGGAATCAGCAGCAGGACCAGCGCGAAAATACACGCCCAATGCGTGCCCGCGCACCGCCTCTCTCTTGGTTTGATTTGACTACTTCTATGCGTAGGACTTTTGTACCGGACTATTATTTTAGAGAATTGTATAGGAAATTACATACTCTTGTACAAGGTTCTATGTCCGTAGATGAGTACTATAGAAAGTTAGAGATGGCAAAAATTAGGGCTAATGTACAAGAAGATGAGCCCGCATCTATGGCTCGTTTTCTTAGTGGTTTAAACAGGGGTATTGCTTTAGCTGTGGAATTGCAGAATGCTACAACGCTGACAGACATGCTGCACAAGCTCGGGTTATGGAGGAGTATTTGAAGTCCGTTCCACCAGTCCGGACACCTACCAGCGCCCCACCAGCCTGGCGCAAGAATCCGCCTACTCGCCACCGCAGGAGGCCGATCATGTCTACCGCAGGCCATTGTCCTGTTGCCCGCGCCACTCTTCTTCATCACAAAGCAGCAAAAACGCCATCAACTCCAGGCAGTCCATCAGCAACGTAACTTGCCACAGGTGTTCAGGCCGTGGCCACTACATGCGTGACTGTCCAACATCCGGAAGGTATTATTGGCCAAGATGGAGAGTACATTTCAGAGGTTGATGAAGAGGAACCACACGTTGACCCTATAAAGGAGTTGACTGACAGCACTCCGTCAGAGCCTGTGGAGCAGTTCGAATTTCTTGAAGAAGATCCATCTCAGAACTTGGTTACTCGCACTCTGACTACAGCTGCTGTCCCGGACACGTCCCAGAGGACAAACATCTTCCATGCCTGCACAAAGGTAAATGGAAAGTTATGTGTTCTGATTATTGATGGAGGGAGTTGTACTAATGTTGCTAGTGAGTACATGGTGGACAAACTGCGCCTCCCTGTCATCAATCATCCACGTCCTTATCGGCTTCAATGGCTCGACAGCTCAGACGGCTACGAGTCACCAAGCAGGTAAGCGTACCATACGCTATCGGTAAGTTCGAATCCACATTTTATGTGATGTTCTGCCAATGGAGGCTTGTCACATTCTACTCGGACGACCATGGCTCTTTGACCTGAAGGCAACACATGATGGGGTCGCCAACACTTACTCGTCTGCCAGGAGGGCAGATCCACACATTCCTACCCATGCCACCGGCTGAAGTGCGATCAGAAGCTGTTCGTATGAAGGAGTCACTCGCTCAATTGGAAGCTGAAAGGCGCCAAGCGAAGGGTAAGGGGAAAGAAATTGTTGTAAAGGGTAGTAAGGCGAACTCTGATAAGCCTGATCAGGACAAAGTTAGGAGTAGTTGTTTTGCTAGGGGAGAGATAGGTCAAGTGTTAGACAGCAATGATGATGTACTTGTTTAGTATGTAAGATAATTGCACTAACCCTGACGATATCCCTCGGGATATCCCTATACAATTCGTTCTTTTTGCAAGAAGAAGACAAACCGAAGGAGACAAAGAAGTTGCAAAGACAGTTCGACGAGCTTTTGGCTCACGATCAGAACTACTGCAAAGCACTGTTGCCTGTTGTCTACGCTGCCAAAGAGATGTCAAAGGAGCTTGACGCCCGTGATGGCGATATACCTTTTCAGATCGTGTCAACAATTGGCATCATGCTTACATGCTTACAGGTAAGTATGATCAATGTTTTGGTGTTAATCTTCCTGACTTGTTTCTGTTTGTTTTCAGCACCTTGGATTCGAGGACGAATTCTTTCCAACCGGGAGGGGATGATGAGGATATCCAGAGCTAGAACAGCCACATTATGAGTCAGAAAGATGGACGCCAAAAGGAAGCAAACGCCTTGGAGCAAAATGAAGGAAATGTTCAAATTGCAACTCTTTAACCATTCTTGAAGAAGAGGCGCCAATTCTCCACTTCCTAATAAAGAAGAAGGCTGTTTCTTGAAGTCTTGAAGATGTCGGAAGGTTCTTGGCTTTAAAGAAACAATTCATGAAGTCCCTACATTTTGGCCGACCCCAACTCATGGAGACCAAGTCCACAAGTTTCGGCCAGCCCAGAAGCCCACAAGAGCCGCATGGACAGCCCACAAAGGAAGCCCACACGGCCTTAATTAGTTAGAGTGTTCTTTTTACTCTTTTAGTTAGTTTCCAAAAAGGGTTCCTTCTTGATCTCTTTTTGGGAGTAGGTTTTTTATTCTTTCCTTATTGTTTTTAAGTGTAAATTCGGCTGCCTCTTAACAAAAAGGGGGTGAACGAAATTACCTTTTCTTTTTCTTACCAAATTCTACTTCTTTCCGGATTTGGTAAAGGAAATTAATCTCTTGGTTAATTTCCAATTCTTTTCCTTATTTTCTTTCTTATTTTCGGCCACCCCTACACCTATAAATAGGGCAGCCATGCATAATAATATTCAGAGTATTTCAGATCAAAAACTTAGTGTTTGAGATACCTCCTTTTATTGCTTTATGTATTTGCATGTGTCGTAGTTTACATAATTGCATGAACTTAGCTAATTAGGTTATTTGCTCTACCTAATTATCGCATGTTCAAAACTCTTTTCTTGCACTTGGTTCGAATCTAAAACAAAAACAACTAGATTAGGTCTTTTTGTTTATTCTGATTTCGAAGGTAAGATAGAGTCTTATACGAGCTCGCCGCTAATCACAAGGTCCTTGGCAACTTAATCCGCATGTGTACAACCGTCCACATCAATTGGTATCAGAGCTAAGGAGTGGTTTCGTGGCTGGAGGAGATCAACCGATCAAATCTTCCAGGTGTTTTTTTCCTCGTTCATCTTGATTATTCTTGAAATTCTTGGATTAGAACTCATCTTCTTGGGGGAAATTTTTTTTCTTCAAGCTCTTCAAATTTGCGATTTTTGTACTGTTTTCCATCTTTAAAAATCGCAAATATTTTCTAAATACCCAGACTGCCCTTGCTTAATTTCAGAAATTAATCGGGTTTTAGAAAATACAGATCGGGTTTTGGAAAATCGGGTTTTAAGAAATTTAAGGGCTCGGTTTTTGTGCTTCAAATTGGGTTCGGGTTTTTGTTTCTTTTAGGGTTCTTGGATTTCTCTCCTAAACCCTAAACCCTAAACCCTAACCCTAAACCCTAAACCCTAACCCTAAACCCTAAACCCTAAACCCTAAACCCTAAACCCAAACTCTAAACCCTAAACCCTAAACCCTAATTTCGGTTTTTGGGTTCGGTTTTCTGTTTTGGTTTTGCTATTCGGGTTTTCAGTTTCGGGTTCCATTCTCGGGTTTACCTACTTTCTAAGGGTTTTTGGGTCTTGCTTGGGTTTATCTATTGCTGGGCTTCTTGCGAATTATTTCTATCCCTCTTGTGCTGTTTTGTTGAGAAATAGTGAGTTTTTGCGGTTGATGTTAAGCAGCTCACTTTGTTTGCGCATTGAAAAATTATATGCTCTAGTTTGGGATACCTTGTTTTGAATTCTTGAAAATATATTGAATTCTTTTTTGTATCTTGTGCTGCTAAGATAATTCCTAGGAATCGGTTAGTGAGTCAAAAATTGAACTTGCTAGCCCTAGGGTTGTCAATTCTTGAAATCGCATCTTGCTTGCATTTGGTGCTGTTTTCGGTTAATTGAGGATTAGAAATCGCAAGTTGGGTACTGTTTTGCCTATTAGGAGCATTGATAATTTGTGGGGATTGGTTTCTTGATTACCTATTGGGTGGGTGATCTCTTCTTTGGGTAGTTTTAGGACTTTCCTAAAGTTGTTTCAATTCTGCTTATATTTCTTTGCTTCTATTCAATTTTGAATTGCCCTGCTTTCATATTGCCTAGTTATCTTTTCGTGCTACCTGAACATTAGATCTTTAATTATAGTTTGGATTTTGTCATCGTGCACACTCATCATTTTTCTGAAATTTGAGGGCTTATCCCCGAAATTCCTGTTGTGTACTTCATATCTGAACTATATACAAATATCGTTTTGCGAAAAGATTTTTCAAAATTAGAACCAAGTGTTGGTTTTAGCGAAAAATTTTGCTTCTTTCTTAAGTGTATTGCTTTTGTGTGATTTGCTGCGTGCCTAATACATTTATCAATACCGGGAGGTTTGAGTGGTAAAAGGCTTGAGTACAGGGCGCCACCCTAGAGTGAAACACAGGGTTGTGTGTAGCTATTAGGTGGGAAACACTTGGGGGAATAAGGGGGTAAGGTTATTTTCTCACTTTTCCTTATTCTTAGCAGACAGGTTTTCGCTTTCTTATCCAATGTCAGGTGGAGGTGCTCCTAACCCTATAGGAAACGAGCAAATCCTGGCTGCGATTGCGCAACTCTCCGCGCGATTCGCTACTCTCACGGAGGAAGTCGTCCGACCTCAGGACTGAACGGGATCAGAGGCGCACAGACTCAGACGACGATGTTGCCGCCCCAGGCACCAACGCCGCAGACCAGCCATTCGCAGGCCTCAGTCAGTGCAAAACTACCGTTCCTCCCCTTTGCCGGAGGCACGAATCCTGAGGAGTACTTAGACTGGGAGATGAAGATGGAGCGCATCTTTGAGCTTCATGCGATCCCAGAGCACAAGAAGGTCCAGCTCGCAGTTGTACATTTCACAGACTATGCCCTAATCTGGTGGAATCAGCAGCAGGACCAGCGCAAAAATACACGCCCAATGCGTGCCCGCGCACCGCCTCTCTCTTGGTTTGATTTGACTACTTCTATGCGTAGGACTTTTGTACCGGACTATTATTTTAGAGAATTGTATAGGAAATTACATACTCTTGTACAAGGTTCTATGTCCGTAGATGAGTACTATAGAAAGTTAGAGATGGGGCAAAAATTAGGGCTAATGTACAAGAAGATGAGCCCGCATCTATGGCTCGTTTTCTTAGTGGTTTAAACAGGGGTATTGCTTTAGCTGTGTGGAATTGCAGAATGCTAAAACGCTGACAGACATGCTGCACAAGGCTCGGGTTATGGAGGAGTATTTGAAGTCCGTTCCACCAGTCCGGACCAGCTCCACGCGCCCCAACACTCCACCGTGCCCCACCAAGCCTGGCAAGGAATCCGACCTACTCGCCACCAGCAAGGAGGCCGATCATGTCTGAGCGCAAAGCCATTGTCCTGTTGCCGCCGCCACTTCTTCTTCATCACAGCAGAAAACGCCATCAACTCCCAGGCAGTCTATCAGCAACGTAACTTGCACAAGGTGCTCAGGCCGTGGCCACTACATGCGTGATTGTCCATATCCGGAAGGTCTTGTTGGGACAAGATGGTGAGTACATTTCAGAGGGATGAAGAGGAACCACACGTTGACCCTATAAAGGAGTTGACTGACAGCACTCCGTCAGAGCCTGTGGAGCAGTTCGAATTTCTTGAAGAAGATCCATCTCAGAACTTGGTTACTCGCACTCTGACTACAGCTGCTGTCCCGGACACGTCCCAGAGGACAAACATTTCCATGCCCGCACAAGGTAAATGGAAAGTTATGTGTTCTGATTATTGATGGAGGGAGTTGTACTAATGTTGCTAGTGAGTATATGGTTGATAAGCTGCGCCTCCCTGTCATCAATCATCCACGTCCTTATCGGCTTCAATGGCTCGACAGCTCAGACGGCTACAGAGTCACCAAGCAGGTAAGCGTACCATACGCTATCGGTAAGTTCGAATCCACGGTTTTATGTGATGTTCTGCCAATAGAGGCTTGTCACATTCTACTCGGACGACCATGGCTCTTTGACCTGAAGGCAACACATGATGGGGTCGCCAACACTTACTCGGTCTGCCAGGAGGGCAAGATCCACACATCCTACCATGCCACCGGCTGAAGTGCGATCAGAAGCTGTTCGTATGAAGGAGTCACTCGCTCAATGGAAGCTGAAAGGCGCCAAGCGAAGGGTAGGGGGGAAAGAAATTGTTGTAAGGGTAGTAAGGCGAACTCTGATAAGCCTGATCAGGACAAAGTTAGGAGTAGTTGTTTTGCTAGGGGAGAGAGATAGGTCAAGTGTTAGACAGCAATGATGATGTACTGTTTTTTAGTATGTAAAGATAATTGCACTAACCCTGACGATATCCCTCGGGATATCCCTATGCAAGTCGTTCTTTGTTGCAAGGAAGAAGACAAACCGAAGGAGACAAAGAAGTTGCAAAGACAGTTCGACGAGCTTTTGGCTCACGATCAGAACTACTGCAAAGCACTGTTGCCTGTTGTCTACGCTGCCAAAGAGATGTCAAAGGAGCTTGACGCCCGTGATGGCGATATACCTTTTCAGATCGTGTCAACAATTGGGCATCATGCTTACATGCTTACAGGTAAGTATGATCAATGTTTTGTGTTAATCTTCCTGATTGTTTCTGTTTGTTTTCAGCGCCTTGGATTCGAGGACGAATCCTTTCCAACCGGGAGGGGATGATGAGGATATCCAGAGCTAGAACAGCCACATTATGAGTCAGAAAGATGGACGCCAAAAGGAAGCAAACGCCTTGGAGCAAAATGAAGGAAATGTTCAAATTGCAACTCTTTAAACATTCTTGAAGAGAGAGGCGCAATTCTCCACTTCCTAATAAAGAAGAAGGCTGTTTCTTGAAGTCTTGAAGATGTCGGAAGGTTCTTGGCTTTAAAGAAACAATTCATGAAGTCCCTACATTTTGGCCGACCCAAACTCATGGAGACCAAGTCCACAAGTTTCGGCCAGCCCAAGAAGCCCACAAGAAGCCGCATGGACAGCCCAAAAGGAAGCCCACACGGCATTAATTAGTGTAGAGTGTTCTTTTTACTCTTTTAGTTAGTTTCCAAAAAGGGTTCCTTCTTGATCTCTTTTTGGGAGTAGGATTTTTATTCTTTCCTTATTGTTTTTAAGTGTAAATTCGGCTGCCTCTTAACAAAAAGGGGGTGAACGAAATTACCTTTTCTTTTTCTTACCAAATTCTACTTCTTTCCGGATTTGGTAAAGGAAATTAACTCTTGGTTAATTTCCAATTCTTTTCCTTATTTTCTTTCTTATTTTCGGCCCACCCTACCTATAAATAGGGCAGCCATGCATAATAATATTCAGAGTATTTCAGATCAAAAACTTAGTGTTTGAGATACCTCCTTTTATTGCTTTATGTATTTGCATGTCGTAGTTTACATAATTGCATGAACTTAGCTAATTAGGTTATTTGCTCTACCTAATTATTCGCATGTTCAAAACTCTTTTCTTGCCACTTGGTTCGAATCTAAAACAAAAACAACTAGATTAGGTCTTTTTGTTTATTCTGATTTCGAAGGTAAGATAGAGTCTTATACGAGCTCGCCGCTTAATCACAAGGTCCTTGGCAACTTAATCCGCATGTGTACAACCGTCCACATCACCTAGGTTCGGCGACCTTCCTCCGTTAAAGTAGCGAATCGCGCGGAGAGTTGCGCAATCGGCAGCCAGAATTTGCTCGTTCCTGAGAGGGTTAGGACACTACCACCTGACATTGGTAAAAGAAAGCGAAAATCTGTCTGCTAAGAATAAGGAAAAGTGAGAAAGAACCTACCCCCTTATTCCCCCAAGTGTCTCCCACCTAATAGCTACACACAAACCCCGTGTATGCGCTTAGGGTGCGCCCTGTATAAGATGTGCACTAAGCCTTTTACCACTCCAAACCTCCCGGTATTGATAAATGTATCAGGCAAGCAGCAATTCACACAAAGCAATGACACTTAAGAAAGAAGCAAAATTTTCGCAAAAACCAACACTTGGTTCTGTTTGAAAAATCTTTTCGCAAACGATGTTTATGTAATATAATTCAGATGATGTACACAACAGGAATTTCGGGGTTAAGCCCTCAAATTTCAGAAAAGATGAGTGTGCACGATGACAAAATCAAATTATAATTTAAAGATCTAATGTTCAGGTCGCACGAAAAGATAACTAGGCAATTTGAAGCAGGGCAATTCAAAGTGAATAGAAGCAAAGAAAATTAGCAGAGTTGAAACAACTTCAGGAAAGCCTAAACTACCCAAAGAAGCGATCACCCACCCAAAGGTAATCAAGAAACCAATCCCCACAAATTATCAATTCTTCTAATATGAAAACAACACCAAATGCGAAAATTGCTACCCCCTAATGGCCGAAAACAGTACCAATTATAGCAAGATGCGATTTTTAATTATGAAAACCCTAGGGCCAGCAAAAACAATTTGTCAAATTACTAGCCTATTCCCAGGGATAATCTTAGCAGCACAAGGATACGAAATCAAGAATTCACTATATTTTCAAGAATTCAAAAGGAAGTATCAAAACAAGAGCATGCAATATTATAAGACGCAAACAAGTGAGCTGCTTAACATCAACCGCAATACTCACAATTTTCAGCAAAATCAGCACCAAAAGAAGGGTAGAAAAGTGTCGCAAAAACCAAGCAAACAAAAGCTTAGGTCGCGTGAATTAGCGACGGAAACCCGAAACCCTAGTGTCACTAAAAACCGAACCCTAATCTGAAATTGAGGTCCGATTTTAATTTCAAAAATTGCAGCAAGGGTATCCGAGTTTTTTAAGAAAATTTGCGATTTTAAAGATGGAAAAACAGTACACAAAATCGCAATTTTAAGCTGGAAGAAAAAAAAAAAATTCCCCCCCCCAAGAAGATGAATTCAATTCCAAGAATTTCAAGAACAATCAAGATTTAACAAGGAAAAGAAAACACCTGGAAAAGGATTTGATCGGTTGATCTCCTCCGGTCACGAAACCACTCCTTAGCTCTGATACCAATTGATGTGGACGGTTGTACACATGCGGATAATGTTGCCAAGGACCTTGTGATTAAGTGACAAGCTCTAAAAACCTTTAACTCACGTTCAAATTGATAAAACAAGGGATAAACTATCCTAACCAGTTTGTTTAAGAATTCGAACCAAGTGCAAGAAAAGAGGTGTGAAACATGCGAACAATTAGGCTGAGCAATAACCTAAAAGGCTAAGTTTCATGCAATTATGTAAACTACAACATGCAAATACATAAAGCAATAAAAGGAGGTATCTCAAACACTAAGTTTTTGATCTGAAATACTCTAAATTTTATTGAAGAATTCGTCCCCTTTATATAGGCTAAAGGATGGCCGAATTTTAATACAAAAAGTAGGAAAATAAAAGAATTAGAATTGGAAATTAACCAAGAGGTTAATTCCTTTACAATACCAACTCCTGAAAGAAGTGGAGAATGGTAAGAAAAGAAAAGGTAATTTCGAAAATTACAACTCCTAAATCAAGAAGGAAGCTAATTAGAAACAAGTAGGAAAAGAATGATAATCCTACTCCAAAAAGAATAAGGAAACCCTTTTGGAAATTAACTAAAAATAAAATAACTTAATTAAAATCTGAAAAATTAATTCCCTAATTATTTTAAGGATGTAGCCGTGTGGGCTTTGCTTTGTGGGCTGTCCATGCGGCTCCTTGTGGACTCCTTGGGCTGGCCGAAAACTTGTGGGCTGGTCCATGAGTTTTGGGTCGGCCCAATTCGTAGGGAACTTTAATAATTTGTTTCTTTAAAGTCCAAGAACCTCCCGGCTTCTTCAAGACTTCAAGAACCTCCCGGCTTCTTCAAGACTTCAAGAAACAGCCTTCTTCTTCATTAGGACGTTGTGACTTGCGCTCCTCTTCAAATATGTGAGAAGATTTGCAATTTGCACATTTCCTCCATTTTGCTTCAAGGCGTGAGCTTCCATTGGCGTCCATCTTTCTGACTCATAATGTGTGCTGTTTAGCTCTGATATCCTCATCAAACCGTCTGTAGAATCCAGCCATTCCGTGGAATGACCGGACCTGTGCGGCCGAAGTTGGTTGCGGCCAATCCTAAGGGCCTTAACCTTGGCATCATCAACTTTGACACCTTCTGCAGAGACTACAAACCGAGAAAAACAACCTCCGAAAAACACAAAAAGTACATTTTTGCATCTTGGCATACAATTGATTAGCACGTAATTCAATCAAAACCAAACGAAAATGTTCAACATGCGATTTGAAGTCTTTAGAATAGATCAGAATATCATCAAAATACACAACAACAAATTTACCTATAAACTTTCGAAGCACATGATTCATTAATCTCATGAAAGTACTAGGTGCATTTGTTAGGCCAAAGGGCATGACTAACCACTCATACAAACCAAACTTAGTCTTAAAAGCTATTTTCCATTCGTCCCCCTCCCTCATGCGAATTTGATGATAGCCCTGTGTAAGATCTATTTTCGTGTAAATTGTGGAACCATGCAAATCTTTTAACATGTCATCAAGCCTAGGATAGGGTGCCTATACTTGATTGTTATCTTATTTACAGCTCTACAATCAACACACATCCTCCAAGTACTGTCTTTCTTAGGGACTAGAATAACAGGTACAGCACAAGGACTTAGAGATTCCCTTACCTGACCATTCGCGAGCAGCTTGTCTATTGTCTTTGCAACTCCTTTGTTTCCTCGGATTTGCTTTGTAGGCAGGTCTGTTCGGAATTGGTGCGCCAGGGATGAAGTCAATTGATGTTCAATTCCTTGAAGTGGCGGCAGACCCGTGTGGCAACTCGTCTGGAAAAACATCCTTGAATTCCTGCAACAAAGAATTGACTTCTATAGGGATATCCCGAGGGATATCGTCAGTGTTAGCACAATTGTCTTTACATACTAAAACCAGTACATCATCATTGTTGTCTAACACTTGACCTATCTCTCCCTTAGTAGCAAAACAACTATTTCTAACTTTGTCCTGAGCAGGCTTATCAGAGTTCGCCTTACTACCCTTTACAAGCTCTTTCCCCTTACCCTTCTCTTGGTGTTTTTCAGCTCCCCAAGCGGCGATTGCATCCTTGATTCGAACAGCTTCGGATCGCACTTCATGCGGTGGCATGGGTAGGAACGTGTGGATCTGCCCTCCTGCAGAACCGAAGTAAGTGTGGGCGACCTCATCATGTGTTGCCTTCAGGTCAAAGAGCCATGGTCGTCCGAGTAGAATGTGACAAGCCTCCATTGGCAGGAACATCACATAAAACAGTGGATTCGAACTTACCGATAGCGTATGGTACGCTTACCTGCTTCGTGACTCTGTAGCCGTCTGAGCTGTCGAGCCATTGTAGCAATAAGGATGTGGATGATTGATAACAGGAAGCTTCAGCTTGTCAACCATGTATTCACTAGCTACATTCGTGCAGCTCCCTCCATCAATAATCAGAACACACAAGTTTCTGATGAGGGCATCCAAAGTCAAGCAACAAATCAAAGTCAAGATGCAAGTGGTTCCGGAGAAGCTGAGGAGGAGGTTCGAGTTCTACATCGAGGCCCGACAATGCTTCAGGATCCAAACCCATATCAGAGGGATCCACTTGTAGACATCACTGGGCCAATGACTAGAAGCCGAGCGAAGAAGGTTAGAGAAGCACTCAACAACCTTGTCCAAGCTTGCCATCAAGACGCCCAAGTGATTGTAGAAGCCCACGCCTTGGAGGAAAATGGAGGAAATGTGCAAATTGCAAATCTTCTACACATCTTTGAAGAAGAGGCGCAAATCACAAAGTCCTAACGAAGAAGAAGGCTGTTTCTTAAAGTTCTTAAAGATGCCGGAAGGTTCTTGGACTTAAGAAACAAATAATAAAGTTCCCTACAATGGGCCAACCCAAAACTCATGGACCAGCCCACAAGTTTTCAGCCAGCCCAAAGAAGCAAGGAGGCCGCACGAACAGCCAAAGAGGAAGCCCACACGGATCCTTAGTAAATTGGGAATTCTTCTTTTAATTAATTATGTTCTTTTATTCTTTTAAGTTAGTTTCCAAAAAGGGTTCCCTTATTCTTTTGGGAGTAGGAGTTTTATTCTTTTCCTTATTTTTTCCTTGTAAATTCGGCAATCACCCAAAGAAAAGAGGTGACCGAATTCTTTTCTTCCTTTCTTACCATTTCTACTTCTTTCCGGGTTTGGTAAAAGAAATTAACCTCTTGGTTAATTTCCAATTCTTCCCTTTTTCTACCTCTTGTATTCAGCTACCTCACCTATAAATAGGTAGCCGCCCCTTTCAATAAATCACAAGTATTCAGATCATAAAAACTTAGTGTTTTGAATACCCTCCTTTTATTGCTTTATGTATTTGCATGTCGTAGTTTACATAATTGCATTAAACTTAGCTAATTAGGTTCTTGCTCTACCTAATTATTCGCATGTTTCAAATCTCTTGCTTGCACTTGGTTCGACTATAAAATAAATTAGCTAGGTTAGCTTTTCCTTGTTCCTCTTAGCCGAACGTGAGTTTGAGAATTCTAAGAGCTCGCCTGATGAGGATATCCAGAGCTAAAACTGCACACATTATGAGTCAGAAAGATGGACGCCAAATGGAAGCTCACGCCTTGGAGGAAAATGGAGGAAATGTTCAAATTGCAACTCTTCTACCCATCTTTAAAGAAGAGGTGCAATTCACCAAGTCTTAATGAAGAAGAAGTGATGTGGACGGTTGTACACATGCGGATAATGTTGCCAAGGACCTTGTGATTAAGTGACAAGCTCTTACAAAACCTTAACTTACGTTCAGATTTAATAAAACAAGGGATAAACTATCCTGACCAATTTGTTTACAATTCGAACCAAGTGCAAGAAAAGAGGTTTGAAACATGCGAACAACTAGGCAGAGCAAGAACCTAATTGGCTAAGTTTCATGCAATTATGTAAACTACGACATGCAAATACATAAAGCAATAAAGGAGGTACTTCAACACTAAGTTTTGATCTGAAATACTCTAATCTTTATTGAAGAATTCGGTCACCTATTTATAGGTGAGGGTGGCCGAATTTTAATACAAAAAGTAGAAAAAGAAAAGACTTAGAATTGGAAATTAACAAGAGGTTAATTCCTTGTACAATTACCAAACCCGGAAAGAAGTAGGAATGGTAAAAAAAGGCACAGGAATTCGGTCAACCTTATTCTTAGTGGTTGCCGGTTTTTACACTACCTAACAACAAGAAAAATAATAAAACTCTTACTTCCAAAAAGAATAAGGAAACCCTTTTTGGAAACTAACTAAAAGACTAAAAGACTTAATTAAAATTCTGAATTGGCCGTGTGGGCTCTCTCTTGATTGGCCGTGTGGGTCTTCTCCTTGGATTGGGCCGTGCGGCTTCATGCTACTCCTTGGGCTGGCCGAAAACTTGTGGGCATGAGTTTTGGGTCGGCCCAATTGGTAGGGAACTTTATTATTTAGTTTCTTTAAGTCCAAGAACCTCCTGGCTTCTTCAAGACTTCAAGAAACAGCCTTCTTCTTGATTAAGATGTGATGATTTGCGCCTCCCTTCCAAGATAGTTAGAAGAGTTGCAAATTGCACATTTCCTCCATTTTGCTCCAAGGCGTGGGCTTCTACAATCAGCTGGGCATCTTGATGGCAGGCTTGCACAAGGTTGTTGAGAGCTTCTCGCACCTTCTTCGCTCTGCTTCTGGTCATGGGGCCCAGTGATGTCTACAAGTGGATCCCTCTGATATGGGCTTGGATCCTGAAGCATTGTTGGGCCTCGATGTAGAACTCGAACCTCCTTCTCAGCTTCACCGGAATCACTTGTAGGTTGACTTGTTGCGTGATGTTGACTTTGGATGCCCTCATCATCCCCTCCCGGTTGAAAAGGATTTGTCCTCAAATTAGCAACCTGGTCATCAACAAAAGGAGACAAGTTAGCAACATTAAAGGAAGAACTAACACCATACTCACCTGGTAAGTCAAGCTTGTAGGCGTTAGGCCCAATCTTGGAAACAATCTGAAAAGGTCCATCGCCCCTTGGATGGAGTTTTGTCCTTCTTGCTACAGGGAATCGTTCCTTCCTCATGTGAACCCAAACCCAGTCACCTGGTTCGAAATTCACAGCCTTGCACCGTTGGTTTGCATTGGCGGCGGCTTTGGCACAAGTCTTCTCCAGATTAGCTCGAACTTTAGTATGTATGCGTTGCACTGCTTCAGCTTTCTTCGCACCGTTTGGATTGACTTGTTCTTTGGGCGGCAAAGGAATGAGATCCATCACCGTCAAGGGAGTAAAGCCGTAAGCAACTTTAAATGGACAGAACCCTGTTGAGGAGTGCTTGGTTCGGTTGTAGGCAAACTCTGCAACCGGCAAGATGTCTTCCCAACGTTTGAGGTTCTTCTGAATCAATGCTCTGAGTAGATTGCCAACGGTTCTGTTGGTGACTTCCGTCTGTCCGTCCGTCTGTGGATGACTTGTAGTCGAAAACAACAGTTTTGTGCCGAGGCGGGACCACAAAGTCTTCCAAAAATAACTCAAGAATTTGACGTCGCGATCTGAGACTATTGTTCTCGGAATTCCATGTAGCCGAACAATACCTTGAAAGAACAACTCAGCTACATGTCTGGCATCATCTGATTTCCTGCAAGGAATGAAATGCACCATTTTAGAGAAACGATCAACAACGACAAATAAAGAATCATTACCTTTCTGCGTCCTTGAAGCCCTAAAATAAAATCCATAGAAATGTCAGTCCAGGGCACAGAAGGGATAGGTAATGGCGTGTAAAGCCCATGGGGTTTAGAAGTAGATTTAGCTTGCAAACAATTAATGCATCGAGAGCAAACATTCTGTACATCTTTGCGCATATGTGGCCAATAAAAGTGTTCATGCAACAGTTCAAGAGTTTTATGCACACCAAAATGACCCATAAGCCCCCCACTATGAGCTTCACGAACCAGTAATTCCCTAGTGGAACTACGAGGGATGCATAACCTATTTTCCCTAAACAGAAAACCATCCTGTCTAAAGTACTTTTGGAATGCACCAGATTCACATGCTTTATACACATCAGCAAAATCAACATCAAAAGCATACAAATCCTTGAGGTATGCGAAACCTAACAAAGTATGATCTAAAATTGCTAGCATTTCATACCTGCGAGATAGAGCGTCAGCAACTAAATTATCTTTACCTTTCTTATACTTAATAATGTAAGGAAAAGACTCAATAAATTAACCCACTTTGCATGACGTCTATTTAACTTA
This sequence comes from Leptodermis oblonga, assembly GCA_016801395.1. Lineage (NCBI taxonomy): Eukaryota > Viridiplantae > Streptophyta > Magnoliopsida > Gentianales > Rubiaceae > Leptodermis > Leptodermis oblonga. Next base: position 22,735,369 of record CM028759.1, on the reverse strand, counting down.
TTTTGCCCTTTTAAATGCTTAAGAGACTCATGATCACTATGAACACAAATTCCTTAGACATCAAATAATGTGACCACGTTTCAAAAGCACGGACAACAGCATAGAGCTCCTTATCATATGTAGGATAATTTAGGCAGCCCCTTTTAGCTTCTCATTGAAAAAGGCGATAGGCTTCTTCTCCTGCATATTAACTGCGCCAATTCCAACACATGATGCATCACACATTAGTTCAAACACTTTATCAAAATCAGGTAATGCTAAAACAGGTGCATGAGTGAGATCATGCTTTAAAATAGTAAAGGCGTTTTCCTGCGCCTGCCCCCACACAAATGGAACATTCTTCTTGCAAGATCATTGAGGGGCGCGGCTTTAGTGGAAAAATCTTTCACAAACCGTCTGTAGAATCCAGCCAATCCATGGAATGACCGAACCTGGGCGGCCGAAGTTGGCTACGGCCAATCCCTAATGGCCTTCACCTGGCATCATCAACTTTGACACCTTCTGCAGAGACTACAAAACCAAGAAAAACAACCTCCGAAACACAAAAGGTACACTTTTGCATCTTGGCATATAACTGATTAGCACGTAATTCAATTAAAACCAAACGAAGATGTTCAATATGCGAATTATAATCTCTGGAATAGATCAAGATATCATCAAAATACACAACAACAAATTTACCTATAAACTTTCTAAGCACATGATTCATTAATCTCATGAAAGTACTAGGTGCATTTGTGAGACCAAAGGGCATGACTAACCACTCATATAAACCAAATTTAGTTTTAAAAGCAGTCTTCCATTCATCCCCCTCCCTCATGCGAATTTGATGATAGCCCTGTGTTAGATCTATTTTGTATAAAACAGTAGAACCATGCAAATCTTCTAACATGTCATCAAGCCTAGGGATAGGGTGCCTATACTTGATTGTTATCTTATTTACTGCTCTACAATCCATACACATTCTCCATGTACCTTCTTTCTTAGGGACTAGAATAACAGGTACAGCAAGGACTTAGAGATTCCCTTACCTGACCATGCGCCAATAGCTTCTCAATTGCGCCTGCAACTCCTTTGTTTCCTCAGGATTTGCCTTGTATGCAGGGCGATTTGGTATAGGCGCGCCAGGGATGAAGTCAATCTGATGCTCAATACCTCGAAGTGGCGGCAGACCCTGCGGCAACTCGTCTGGAAAGACATCAGCAAATTCCTGCAACAAAGAATTGACTTCTGTAGGGATATCCCGAGGGATATCGTCAGGGTTAGCACAGTTATCTTTACAGACTAAAACAAATACATCATCATTGCTGTCTAACACTTGACCTATCTCTCCTCTCGTTGCAAAACAACTACTCCTAACTTTGTCCTGATCAGGCTTATCAGAGTTCGCCTTACTACCCTTTACAACAATTTCTTTCCCCTTACCCATCGCGTGGCGCCTTTCAGCTTCCCAATTTGAGAGTGACTCCTTCATACGAACAGCCTCTGATCGCACTTCAGCCGATGGCATGGGCAGGAATGTGTGGATCTTGCCCTCCTGGCAGACCGAGTAGGTGTTGGCGACCCCATCATGTATGGCCTTCAGGTCAAAGAGCCATGGTCGTCCGAGTAGAATGTGACAAGCCTCCATTGGCAGAACATCACATAAAACCGTGGATTCGAACTTACAAATAGCGTATGGTACGCTTACCTGCTTTGTGACTCTGTAGCCGTCTGAGCTGTCGAGCCATTGAAGCCGATAAGGATGGGGATGATTGATGACAGGGAGGCGCAGCTTATCAACATATACTCACTAGCAACATTAGTACAACTCCCTCCATCAATAATCAGAACACATAACTTTCCATTTACCTTTGTGCGGGCATGGAAGATGTTTGTCCTCTGGGACGTGTCCGGGATAGCAGCTGTAGTCAGAGTGCGAGTAACCAAGTTCTGATATGGATCTTCTTCAAGAAATTCGAACTGCTCCACAGGTTCTGACGGAGTGCTGTCAGTTAACTCCTTTGTAGGGTCAACGGTTGGTTCCTCTTCATCGGATTCTGATATGTACTCACCATCTTGGCCCAATAATACCTTCCGGATGTTGGGACAGTCACGCATGTAGTGGCCACGGCCTGAACACTTGTGGCAAGTAATGTTGCTGATAGACTGCCTGGGAGTTGATGGCGTTTTCTGTTGGGATGAAGAAGAAGTGGCTGCGGCAACAGGGACAATGGCCTTGCGTTCAGACATGATCGGCCTCCTTGCGGGTGGCGAGTAGGTCGGATTCTTGCGCCAAGCTGGTGGGGCGCTGGTAGGTGTCCGGACTGGTGGAACGGACTTCAGATACTCCTCCATAACTTGAGCTTTGTGCAGCATGTCTGTCAGCGTTGTAGCATTCTGCAGTTCCACAGCTAAAGCAATGCCCCTGTTTAAACCACTAAGAAAATGAGCCATAGATGCGGGCTCATCTTCCTGTACATTAGCCCTAATTTTGCCATCTCTAGTTTTCTATAGTATTCATCTACAGACATAGAACCTTGTACAAGAGTATGTAATTCCTATACAATTCTCTAAAATAGTAGTCCGGTACAAAAGTCCTACGCATAGAAGTGTAATCAAACCAAGAGAGAGGCGGTGCGCGGGCACGCATGGGGCGCGTATTCCTGCGCTGGTCCTGCTGTTGATTCCACCAGATTAGGGCATAGTCGGTGAAATGGATCACTGCAAGTTGGACTTTCTTGTGTTTCGGGATCGCATGAAGTTCAAAAATGCGCTCCATCTTCATCTCCCAGTCGAGATAGTCCTCTGGATTCGTGCCTCCGGCAAAGGGCGGAACGGTTGTCTTGCACTGACTGAGGCTTGCGAAAGGCTGGTCTGCGGCGTTGGTGCCTGGACCGGCCGGCTCATCGTCTGAGTCTGTGCGCCTCTGGTCCCGTTCTATCCTGAGTTCGGCGACTTCCTCCGTGAGTGTAGCGAATCGCGCGGAGAGTTGCGCAATCGTAGCCAGGATTTGCTCGTTTCCCATAGGGTTAGGAGCACCTCCACCTGACATTGGATAAAGAAAGCGAAAACCTGTCTGCTAAGAATAAGGAAAGTGAGAAATAACCTTACCCCCTTATTCCCCCAAGTGTTTCCCACCTAACAGCTACACACAAACCCCGTGTATCGCTCTAGGGTGGCGCCCTGTATAAGATGTGCACTCAAGCCTTTTACCACTCAAACCTCCCGGTATTGATAAATGTATCAGGCAAGCAGCAATTCACACAAAAGCAATGACACTTAAGAAAGAAGCAAAAATTTTCGCAAAACCCACACTTGGTTCTGTTTTGAAAAATCTTTTCGTAAAACGATATTTATGTAATATAGTTCAGATATGAAGTACACAACAGGAAATTTCGGGGTTAAGCCCTCAAATTTTAGAAAAGATGAGTGTGCACGATGACAAAATCCAAACTATAATTAAAGATCTAATGTTCAGGTCGCATGAAAAGATAACTAGGCAATTTGAAAGCAGGGCAATTCAAAGTGAATAGAAGCAAAGAACAATAAGCAGAGTTGAAACAACTTTACGAAAGTCTAAACTACCCAAAGAAGCGATCACCCACCCAATAGGTAATCAAGAAACCAATCCCCACAAATTATCAATTCTTCTAATATGCAAAACAGTACCAAATTTGCGAAATTACTACCCCTTAATGGCCGAAAACAGTACTAAATTATAACAATATGCGATGTTCAATTATTACAACCCTAGGGCCAGCAAAATAATTCTTCAAGTTACTAGCCTATTCCCAGGGATAATCTTAGCAGCACAAGGATACGAAATCAAGAATTCACTATATTTTCAAGAATTCAAGAGAAAGTATCCAAAACAAGAGCATGCAATTTTACAATACGCAAACAAGTGAGCTGCTTAACATCAACCGCAAAACTCACAATTTTCAGCAAAATCAGCACCAAAAGAAGGGTAGAAAGCGTCGCAAAAACCAAGCAAACAAAACCTTAGGTCGCGTGAATTAGCGACAGAAAACCCGAACCCCAGTGTCACAAAACCAAAACCCTAATTTGAAAACCGAGGTCCGATTTTAATTTCTAAAAATTGTAGCAAGGGTATCCGAGTTTTAAGAAAATTTGCGATTTTAAAGATGGAAAAAAAAAAAAACAGTACACAAAATCGCAATTTTAAAGCTTGAAGAAAAAAAAAAAACATTTTCCTCCAAAAAGATGAATTCAATTCCAAGAATTTCAAGAATAATCAAGATTAACAAGGAAAAGAAAACACCTGGAAAAGGATTTGATCAGTTGATCTCCTCCGGTCACGAAACCACTCCTTAGCTCTGATACCAATTGATGTGGACGGTTGTACACATGTGGATAATGTTGCCAAGGACCTTGTGATTAAGTGACAAGCTCTTACAAAACCTTTAACTTACGTTCAGATTTAATAAAACAAGGGATAAACTATCCTGACCAATTTGTTTACAAATTCGAACCAAGTGCAAGAAAAGAGGTTTGAAACATGCGAACAACTAGGCAGAGCAAGAACCTAATTGGCTAAGTTTCATGCAATTATGTAAACTACGACATGCAAATACATAAAGCAATAAAAGGAGGTACTTCAAACACTAAGTTTTTGATCTAAAATACTCTAATCTTTATTGAAGAATTCGGTCACCTATTTATAGGTGAGGGTGGCCGAATTTTAATACAAAAAGTAGAAAAAGAAAAGACTTAGAATTGGAAATTAACCAAGAGGTTAATTCCTTGTACAATTTCCAAACCCGGAAAGAAGTAGGAATGGTAAGAAAAGGCAACAGGAATTCGGTCAACCTTATTCTTAGTGGTTGCCGGTTTTACACTACCTAAAACAAGAAAAGAATAAAACTCTTACTTCCAAAAAGAATAAGGAAACCCTTTTTGGAAACTAACTAAAAGACTAAAAAGACATAATTAAAATTCTGAAAATTAATTCCCTAAAACCGTGGGCTTCTCTCTTGGATTGGCCGCGTGGGCTCTTCTCCTTGGATTGGGCCGTGTGGCTTCGTGCTACTCCTGGGCTGGCCGAAAACTTGTGGGGGTCCATGAGTTTTTGGGTCGGCCCAATTGGTAGGGAACTTTATTATTTAGTTTCTTTTAAGTCCAAGAACCTCCCGGCTTCTTCAAGACTTCAAGAAACAGCCTTCTTCTTGATTAAGATGTGATGATTTGCGCCTCTCCTTCCAAGATAGTTAGAAGAGTTGCAAATTGCACATTTCCTCCATTTTGCTCCAAGGCGTGGGCTTCTACAATCAGCTGGGCATCTTGATGGCAGGCTTGCACAAGGTTGTTGAGAGCTTCTCGCACCTTCTTCGCTCTGCTTCTGGTCATGGGCCCAGTGATGTCTACAAGTGGATCCCTCTGATATGGGCTTGGATCCTGAAGCATTGTTGGGCCTCGATGTAGAACTCGAACCTCCTTCTCAGCTTCACCGGAATCACTTGTAGGTTGACTTGTTGCGTGATGTTGACTTTGGATGCCCTCATCAAGAAGGCTGTTTCTTGAAGTCTTGAAGATGCCGGAAGGTTCTTGGGCTTTAAAGAAACAATTCATAAAGTTCCCTACAATTTAGGCCGACCCAAAACTCATGGACCAGCCCATAAGTTTTCGGACAGCCCAAGGAGAAGCCACACGGTTTTAGGGATTATTTTCGGATTTTTAATTAAGTTATTTTATTTTTAAGTTAGTTTCCAAAAAGGGTTTCCTTATTCTTTTTGGAAGTAGGAATTTTATTCTTTTCTTGATTTTTAGTTTACAAAATTCGGCTACCTCATGTTTAAGGTAAAACCGAATTCTACTTACCTTTTTTTACCATTCCTACTTCTTTCTGGGTTTGGTAATTGTACAAGAAATTAACCTCTTGGTTAATTTCCAATTCTACTTCTTTTCTTTTTCTAATTCTTGTACTAATTTTCGGCCAACCCTTCACCTATAAATAGGGGCCGAAACTTCAATAATATTCAGTGTATTTCAGATCATAAACTTAGTGTTTGAAGTACCTCCTTTTATTGCTTTATGTATTTGCATGTCGTAATTACATACTTGCATGAAACTTAGCTAATTAGGTTCTTGCTCTGCCTAGTTATTCGCATGTTTCACACCTCTTTCTTGCACTTGGTTCGAATTTATAAACAAGTTGGTCAGGATAGTTTTTCCTTTGTTTTATCAAATCCGAACGTGAGTTAAAGGTTTTGTAAGAGCTTGTCACTTAATCACAAGGTCCTTGGCAACTTTATCCACATGTGTACAACCGTCCACATCAATTGTATCAGAGCTAAGGAGTGGTTTCGTGACCGGAGGAGATCAACCGATCAAATCCTTTTCCAGGTGTTTTCTTTTCCTTGTTAGTCTTGATTATTCTTGAAATTCTTGGAATTGAACTCATCTTCTTGGGGGAAATTTTTTTCTTCAAGCTTTTGAATTTTCGGATTTTGGTACTGTTTTTCCAATTTTTAAAACCGAAAATTCTTCAAGAAAAATCGCAAACCCTTCCTGCAATTTCAGAAATAAAATTCGGACTCTAGAAAGAAGTTAGGGTTTCGGCTTTAGCGACACTAGGGTTTCGGATTCAGTTTACTTTTTCGTCGCTAAACTTGCGACACTAGGGTTTTGCTGATTTAATTGCTGGGCCTTTTTGCGACACTTTGCTACCCCTTTTTGGTGCTGAATTTGTTGAAAAATTGTGAGTTTTGCGGTTGATGTTAAGCAGCTCACTTGTTTGCGCATTGTAAAAATTGTATGCTCTAGTTTTGGATACTTTCTTTTGAATTCTTGATAATATAGTGAATTCTTGATTTTGTATCCTTGTGCTGCTAAGATTATCTCCAGGATTAGGCTAGTAAATCGAAAATTTTTTTTGCTGGCCCTAGGGTTTTCGTAATTCAAAATCGCATATTGCTAAAAGTGGTACTGTTTTCGGCCACTAGGGGGTGTTAATTTCGCAATTAGTGTACTATTTTGCATATTAGAAGAATTGATAATTTGTGGGGATTGGTCTCTTGATTACCTATTGGGTGGGTGATCGCTTCTTTGGGTAGTTTTAGGACTTTCCTGAAGTTGTTTCAACTCTGCTTATTTTCTTTGATTCTATTCAATTTTGAATTGCCCTGCTTTCAATTGCCTAGCTATCTTTTCGTGCTACCTGGACATTTACTCTTTAATTATAGTTTGGATTTTGTCATCGTGCACACTCATCCTTTCTGAAATTTGAGGGCTTAACCCCAAAATTTCCTGTTGTGTACTTCATATCTGAACTATATTACAAAATATCGTTTTACGAAAAGATTTTTCAAAACAGAACCAAGTGTTGGTTTTTGCAAAAATTTTGCTTCTTTCTTAAGTGTCATTGCTTTTGTGTGATTTGCTGCGTGCCTTATACATTTATCAATACCGGGAGGTTTGAGTGGAAAAAGGCTTGAGTGCACATCTTATACAGGGCGCCACCCTAGAGTGAAACACAGGGTTGTGTGTAGCTATTAGGTGGGAAACAGGGGGGAACAAGGGGGTAAGGTTATTTCTCACTTTTCCTTGTTCTTAGCAGACAGGTTTTCGCTTTCTTATCCAATGTCAGGTGGAGGTGCTCCTAACCCTTTGGGAAACGAGTAGATCCTAGCTAGGATTGCGCAACTCTCCACGCGATTCGCTACATTCATGGAGGAAGTCGCCAAATTTAGGACTGAACGGGAACAGAGGCGCACAGACTCAGACGACGATGTTGCCGCTCCAGGCACCAACGCCGCAGATCAACTTTTCGCAGGCCTCAGTCAGTGCAAGACAACCGTTCCACCCTTTGCCGGAGGCACGAATCCAGAGGACTATCTCGACTGGGAGATGAAGATGGAGCGCATTTTTGAACTTCATGCGATCCCGGAACACAAGAAAGTCCAACTTGCAGTGGTCCATTTCACCGACTATGCCCTAATCTGGTGGAATCAACAGCAGGACTAGCGCAGGAATACGCGCCCAATGCGTGCCCGCGCACCGCCTCTCTCTTGGTTTGATTTGACTACTTCTATGCATAGGACTTTTGTACCAGACTACTATTTTAGAGAATTGTATAGGAAATTACATACGCTTGTACAAGGTTCTTGATGAGGAAATCTAGGGCTAAAACAACACGCATTATGAGTCAGAAAGATGGACAGCCAAAAGAAGCACACGCCTTGGAGGAAAATGGAGGAAATGTTCAAATTGCAACTCTTCTAACAATCCTTGAAGAAGAGGCGCAATTCAGCACTTCACATTGAAGAAGAAGGCTGTTTCTTGAAGTCTTGATGATGAGGATATCCAGAGCTAGAACAGCACACATTATGAGTCAGAAAGATGGACGCCAAAAGGAAGCAAACGCCTTGGAGCAAAATGAAGGAAATGTTCAAATTGCAACTCTTTTAACCATTCTTGAAGAAGAGGCGCAATTCTCCACTTCCTAATAAAGAAGAAGGCTGTTTCTTGAAGTCTTGAAGATGCCGGAAGGTTCTTGGGCTTTAAAGAAACAATTCATGAAGTCCCTACATTTTGGGCCGACCCAAACTCATGGAGACCAAGTCCACAAGTTTCGGCCAGCCCAAGAAGCCCACAAGAAGCCGCATGGACAGCCCACAAAGGAAGCCCACATGGCCTTAATTAGTTAGGGTCTTTTAAGTCACTTAAGTGTTCTTTTTACTCTTTTAGTTAGTTTCCAAAAAGGGTTCCTTCTTGATCTCTTTTTAGGAGTAGGATTTTTATTCTTTCCTTATTGTTGTTAAGTGTAAATTCGGCTGCCTCTTAACAAAAAGGGGGTGAACGAAATTACCTTTTCTTTTTCTTACCAAATTCTACTTCTTTCCGGATTTGGTAAAGGAAATTAACCTCTTGGTTAATTTCCAATTCTTTTCCTTATTTTCTTTCTTATTTTCGGCCACCCCTATATCTATAAATAGGGCAGCCATGCATAATAATATTCAGAGTATTTTAGATCAAAAACTTAGTGTTTGAGATACCTCCTTTTATTGCTTTATGTATTTGCATGTCGTAGTTTACATAATTGCATGAACTTAGCTAATTAGGTTATTTGCTCTACCTAATTATTCGCATGTTCAAAACTCTTTTCTTGCACTTGGTTCGAATCTAAAACAAAAACAACTAGATTAGGTCTTTTTGTTTATTCTGATTTCGAAGGTAAGATAGAGTCTTATACGAGCTCGCCGCTTAATCACAAGGTCCTTGGCAACTTAATCCGCATGTGTACAACCGTCCACATCAATTGGTATCAGAGCTAAGGAGTGGTTTCGTGGCTGGAGGCGATCAACCGATCAAATCCTTTCCAGGTGTTTTCTTTTCCTTGTTCATCTTGATTATTCTTGAAAATTCTTAGATTAGAACTCATCTTCTTGGGGGAAATTTTTTTTCTTTCAAGCTTTTAATTTTCGGTTTTGCTGCTGTTTCTTCATCTTTTCAAACCGAAAATTTTCCTAAATACCCAGACTGCCTTTGCTGTAAAATTCAGAAATTAAATCGGGTTTTAAACAAAAATCGGGTTTTGGAAAAATCGGGTTTCAGAATTTTAAGGGTTACGGTTTTGTGCTCCAATTTGGTTTCGGGTTTTGCTTTCTTTTAGGGTTCTTGGATTTCTCTCCTAAACCCTAAACCCTAACCCTAACCCTAACCCTAAACCCTAACCCTAAACCCTAAACCCTAACCCTAACCCTAAACCCTAAACCCTAAACCCTAAACCCTAAACCCTAAACCCTAACCCTAAACCCTAAACCCTAATTTCGGTTTTTGGGTTCGGTTTTCTGTTTTGGTTTTGCTATTCGGGTTTTCAGTTTCGGGTTCCATTCTCGGGTTTTCCTACATTCTAAGGGTTTTTGGTTCTTGCTTGGGTTTCTCTATTGCTGGGCTTCTTGCGAATTATTTCTATCCCTCTTGTGCTGTTTTGTTGAGAAATAGTGAGTTTTTGTGGTTGATGTTAAGCAGCTCACTTTGTTTGCGCATTGCAAAATTATATGCTCTCGTTGGGATACCTTGTTTTGAATTCTTGAAAATATATTGAATTCTTGGTTTTGTATCCTTGTGCTGCTAAGATAATTCCTAGGAATCGGTTAGTGAGTCAAAAATTGAACTTGCTAGCCCTAGAGTTGTCAATTCTTGAAATCGCATCTTGCTGCAATTTGGTGCTGTTTTCGGTTAATTGAGGGATTAGAAATCGCAAGTTGGGTACTGTTTTGCCTATTAGGAGCATTGATAATTTGTGGGGATTGGTTTCTTGATTACCTATTGGGTGGGTGATCTCTTCTTTGGGTAGTTTTAGGACTTTCCTAAAGTTGTTTCAATTCTGCTTATTTTTCTTTGCTTCTATTCAATTTTGAATTGCCCTGCTTTCATATTGCCTAGTTATCTTTTCGTGCTACCTGGACATTAGATCTTTAATTATAGTTTGGATTTTGTCATCGTACACACACATCTTTTCTGAAATTGGAGGGCTTATCCCCGAAATTTCCTGTTGTGTACTTCATATCTGAACTATATTACAAATATCGTTTTGCGAAAAGATTTTTCAAAATTAGAACCAAGTGTTGGTTTTAGCGAAAATTTTTGCTTCTTTCTTGAGTGTATTGCTTTTGTGTGATTTGCTGCGGGCCTAATACATTTATCAATACCGGGAGGTTTGAGTGGTAAAAGGCTTGAGTGCACATCTTATACAGGGCGCCACCCTAGAGTGAAACACAGGGTTGTGTGTAGCTATTAGGTGGGGGGGAAACACTTGGGGGAATAAGGGGGTAAGGTTATTTCTCACTTTTCCTTATTCTTAGCAGACAGGTTTTCGCTTTCTTATCCAATGTCGTGGAGGTGCTCCTAACCCTATAGGAAACGAGCAAATCCTGGCTGCGATTGCGCAACTCTCCGCGCGATTCGCTACTCTCATGGAGGAAGTCGCCGACCTCACGACTGAACGGGATCAGAGGCGCACAGACTCAGACGACGATGTTGCCGCCCCAGGCACCAACGCCGCAGACCAGCCATTCGCAGGCCTCAGTCAGTGCAAAACTACCGTTCCACCCTTTGCCGGAGGCACAAATCCAGAGGAGTACTTAGACTGGGAGATGAAGATGGAGCGCATCTTTGAACTTCATGCAATCCCAGAGCACAAGAAGGTCCAGCTCGCAGTTGTACATTTCACAGACTATGCCCTAATCTGGTGGAATCAGCAGCAGGACCAGCGCAGAAATACACGCCCAATGCGTGCCCGCGCACCGCCTCTCTCTTGGTTTGATTTGACTACTTCTATGCGTAGGACTTTTGTACCGGACTATTATTTTAGAGAATTGTATAGGAAATTACATACTCTTGTACAAGGTTCTATGTCTGTAGATGAGTACTATAGAAAGTTAGAGATGGCAAAAATTAGGGCTAATGTACAGGAAGATGAGCCCGCATCTATGGGTCGTTTTCTTAGTGGTTTAAACAGGGGTATTGCTTTAGCTGTGGAATTGCAGAATGCTACAACGCTGACAGACATGCTGCACAAAGCTCGGGTTATGGAGGAGTATCTGAAGTCCGTTCCACCAGTCCGGACACCTACCAGCGCCCCCCACCAACTTGGCGCAAGAATCCGACCTACTCGCCACCAGCAAGGAGGCCGATCATGTCTGAGCGCAAAGCCCTAGTCCCTGTTGCCGCCGCCACCTCTCTTCATCACAGCAGCAAAAACGCCATCCACTCCCAGACAGTCTATCAGCAACGTAACTTGCCATAAGTGCTCAGGCCGTGGCCACTACATGAGGGATTGTCCAAATATCCGGAAGGTCTTGTTGGGACAAGATGGTGAGTACATTTCAGAGGAGGATAAAGAAGACCCAACCGTTGACCCTACAAAGGAGTTGACTGACAGCACTCCGTCAGAGCCTGTGGAGCAGTTCGAATTTCTTGAAGAAGATCTATCTCAGAACTTGGTTACTCGCACTCTGACTACAGCTGCTGTCCCGGACACGTCCCAGAGGACAAACATTTTCCATACCCGCACCAAGGTAAATGGAAAGTTATGTGTTCTGATTATTGATGGAGGGAGTTGTACTAATGTTGCTAGTGAGTATATGGTTGATAAGCTGCGCCTCCCTATCATCAATCATCCTCGTCCTTATCGGCTTCAATGGCTCGACAGCTCAGACGGCTATAGAGTCACAACGGAGGTAAGCGTACCATACGCTATCGGTAAGTTCGAATCCACGGTTTTATGTGATGTTCTGCCAATGGAGGCTTGTCACATTCTACTCGGACAACCATGGCTCTTTGACCTGAAGGCAACACATGATGGGGTCGCCAACACTTACTCGGTCTGCCAGGAGGGCAAGATCCACACATTCCTACCCATGCCACCGGCTGAAGTGCGATCAGAAGCTGTTCGTATGAAGGAGTCACTCGCTAAATGGGAAGCTGAAAGGCGCCAAGCGAAGGGTAAGGGGAAAGAACTTTTTGTAAAGGGTAGTAAGGCGAACTCTGATAAGCCTGCTCAGGAAAAAGTTAGGAATAGTTGTTTTGCTAGGGGAGAGATAGGTCAAGTGTTAGACAGCAATGATGATGTACTTGTTTTAGTATGTAAAAATAATTGCACTAACCCTGACGATATCCCTCGGGATATCCCTATGCAAGTCGTTTCTTTGTTGCAGGAAGAAGACAAACCGAAGGAGACAAAGAAGTTGCAAAGACAGTTCGACGAGCTTTTGGCTCACGATCAGAACTACTGCAAAGCACTGTTGCCTGTTGTCTGCGCTGCCAAAGAGATGTCAAAGGAGCTTGACGCCCGTGATGGCGATATACCTTTTCAGATCGTGTCAACAATTGGGCATCATGCTTACAGGTAAGTATGATCTATGTTTTGTGTTAATCTTCCTGACTTGTTTCTATTTGTTTTCAGCGCCTTGGATTCGAGGACGAATCCTTTCCAACCGGGAGGGGATGATGAGGATATCCAGAGCTAGAACAGCACACATTATGAGTCAGAAAGATGGACGCCAAAAGGAAGCAAACGCCTTGGAGCAAAATGAAGGAAATGTTCAAATTGCAACTCTTTTAACCATTCTTGAAGAAGAGGCGCAATTCTCCACTTCCTAATAAAGAAGAAGGCTGTTTCTTGAAGTCTTGAAGATGCCGAAGGTTCTTGGGCTTTAAAGAAACAATTCATGAAGTCCCTACATTTTGGGCCGACCCAAACTCATGGAGACCAAGTCCACAAGTTTTGCCCAGCCCAAGAAGCCCACAAGAAGCCGCATGGACAGCCCACAAAGGAAGCCCACATGGCCTTAATTAGTTAGGGTCTTTTAAGTCACTTAAGTGTTCTTTTTACTCTTTTAGTTAGTTTCCAAAAAGGGTTCCTTCTTGATCTCTTTTTGGGAGTAGGATTTTTATTCTTTCTTATTGTTTTAAGTGTAAATTCGGCTGCCTCTTAACAAAAAGGGGGTGAACGAAATTACCTTTTCTTTTTCTTACCAAATTCTACTTCTTTCCGGATTTGGTAAAGGAAATTAACCTCTTGGTTAATTTCCATTCTTTTCCTTATTTTTTTTCTTATTTTCGGCCACCCCTATATCTATAAATAGGGCAGCCATGCATAATAATATTCAGAGTATTTCAGATCAAAAACTTAGTGTTTGAGATACCTCCTTTTATTGCTTTATGTATTTGCATGTCGTAGTTTACATAATTGCATGAACTTAGCTAATTAGGTTATTTGCTCTACCTAATTATTCGCATGTTCAAAACTCTTTTCTTGCACTTGGTTCGAATCTAAAACAAAAACAACTAGATTAGGTCTTTTTGTTTATTCTGATTTCGAAGGTAAGATAGAGTCTTATACGAGCTCGCCGCTTAATCACAAGGTCCTTGGCAACTTAATCCGCATGTGTGCAACCGTCCACATCACTTGAAGATGCCAGAAGGTTCTTGGCTTTAAAGAAACAATTCATGAAATTCCCTACACATTGGGCCGACCCAAACTCATGGAGTCCAACTCACAAATTCGGCCAGCCCAAGGAAGCCAAGGAGCCCACACGGCCAAGTGAAGAAGCTAGGGTTACAAATTAAGTCCTTAGGGTTCTTTTAGTAACTAGGGTTACAAGTTAAGGGTAGGGTTCCTTTAAGTCGCTAGGGTTAAAAGTTAAGTGTTAGGGTTCTTTTTACTCTTTTAGTTAGTTTCCTCCAAAAAGGGTTCCTTATTCTTTTGGAAGTAGGATTTTATTCTTTCCTTATTTTCAGATTGTAAATTCGGCTACCCTAAGATAAGGGAAAACCGAAATTGCCTTTTTCTTTTTCTTACCAATCCTACTTCTTTCCGGGTTTGGTAAAGGAAATTAACCTCTTGGTTAATTTCCAATTCTAATTATTTTCCTTGTTAATTTCTTTCACTTTTCGGCTTCCTTAAGCCTATAAATAGGCAGCCACCCCTTCATCAATAATATGCGCGTATTTCAGATCATAAACTTAGTGTTTGAAGTACCTCTCTTTATTGCTTTATGTATTTGCATGTCGTAATTTACATACTTGCATGAACTTAGCTAATTAGGTTCTTGCTCTGCCTAATTATTCGCATGTTTCGCATCTCTTTCTTGCACTTGGTTCGAATTTATAACAAGTTAGCTAGGTTAGCTTTCTTTGTTTTCTCTTAAGTCCGAACGTGAGTTAGAGGTTTTTATCGGAGCTCCACTTAATCACAAGGTCCTTGGCAAAATTATCCGCATGTGTACAAGTCCACATCAGTCTATATCTATAGATGAATACTATAGAAAACTAGAGATGGCAAAAATTAGGGCTAATGTACAGGAAGATGAGCCCGCATCTAGGCTAGTTTTTATTAACGGTTTTAAACAGGGTATTGCTTTAGCTGTTGAATTGCAGAATGCTACAACTCTGACAGACATGCTGCACAAAGCTCGAGTTATTGAGGAGTATCTGAAGTCCGTTCCACCAGTCCGGACACCTACCAGCGCCCCACCAGCCTGGCGCAAGAATCCTGCCTACTCTCCACCGGCACGGAGGCCGATCATGTCTGAGCGCACAACCCTAATCCCTGTTGCCGCCGCCACCTCTTCTTCATCACAACAGATGACGCCATCCACTCCCAGACAGTCCATCAGCAACGTAACTTGCCACAAGTGTTCAGGCCGTGGCCACTACATGCGTGACTGTCCAAACATCCGGAAGGTATTATTGGGCCAAGATGGTGAGTATGTATCAGAAGAAGATGAAGAAGAACAAACCATTGACCCTTCACAGGAGTTAACTGACAGCACTCGTCTGCACCAATGGAGTCATTCAAGTTCCTTGAAGAAGATCCATCTCAGAACTTGGTTACTCGCACTCTGACTACAGCTGCGTCCCGGACACGTCCCAGCGGACAACATCTTCCATGCCCGAACAAAGGTAAAGGACAGTTATGTGTTCTGATTATTGATGGAGGGAGTTGTACGAACTTGCTAGTGAGTATATGGTGATAAGCTGCGCCTCCCTGTCATCAATCATCCACATCCTTATCGGCTTCAATGGCTCGACAGCTCAGACGGCTACACGAGTCACAAAGCAGGTGAGCGTACCATACGCTATCGGTAAGTTCGAATCCACGGTTTTATGTGATGTTCTGCCAATGGAGGCTTGTCACATTCTACTCGGACGACCATGGCTCTTTGACCTGAAGGCAACACATGATTGGGTCGCCAACACCTTACTCGGTCTGCCAGGAGGTAAGATCCACACGTTCCTACCCATGCCGCCGGCTGAAGTGCGATCAGAAGCTGTTCGTATGAAGGAGTCACTCACAAACTGGGAAGCTGAAAGGCGCCAAGCGAAGGGTAAGGGGAAAGAACTTGTAAAGGGTAGTAAGGCGAACTATGATAAGCCTGATCAGGACAAAGTTAGAAATAGTTATTTTGCTACTAAGGGTGAGATAGGTCAAGTGTTAGACAACAATGAGGATGTACTTGTTTTAGTATGTAAAGATAATTGTGCTAACCCTGACGATATCCCTCAGGATATCCCTATAGTAGTTGATTCTTTGTTGCAGGAAGTCCCCGATGTCTTTCCAGAAGAGCTGCCGCAGGGATTGCCGCCTCTGCATTGGATTGAACATCCGCTCGACTTCATCCCTGGCCAGCGCCGCCGCCCCTGCATGCCAGGGATTGGGCGCACCTTGCGGAATACTACACAGCAGAGTTCCATGTTGTCTACTGATGAGGACATCAAGGGCGAAAACAACACACATTATGAGGCAGAATCCACGAAACAAAGAGGACGGCCAAATAGAAGCAAATGCCTTGAGCAAAATGAGGAAATGTGCGATTTGCAACTCTTCTAACAATCTTTGAAGAAGAGCGCAAGTCACCAAGTCTTAATGAAGAAGAAGGCTTTCTTGAAGTCTTGAAGATGCCGGAAGGTTCTTGGGCTTTAAAGAAACAATTCATGAAATTCCCACACATTGGGCCGACCCAAACTCATGGAGTCCACTCCACAAATTCGGCCAGCCCAAGGAAGCCAAGGAAGCCCACACGGCCAAGTGAAGAAGCTAGGGTTACAAATTAAGTCCTTAGGGTTCTTTTAAGTAACTAGGGTTACAAGTTAAGGGTAGGGTTCCTTTAAGTCGCTAGGGTTAAAAGTTAAGTGTTAGGGTTCTTTTTACTCTTTTAGTTAGTTTCCAAAAAGGGTTCCTTATTCTTTTTGGAAGTAGGAATTTTATTCTTTTCCTTATTTTTCAGATTGTAAATTCGGCTACCCTAGATAAAGGGAAAACCGAAATTGCCTTTTTCTTTTCTTACCAATCCTACTTCTTTCCGGGTTTGGTAAAGGAAATTAACCTCTTGGTTAATTTCCAATTCTAATTCCTTTCCTTGTTAATTCTTTCACTTTTTTGGCTGCCTTAAGCCTATAAATAGGCAGCCACCCCTTCAATAATATTCAGCGTATTTCAGATCATAAACTTAGGTTTTGAAGTACCTCCTTTTATTGCTTTATGTATTTGCATGCCGTAATTTACATACTTGCATGAAACTTAGCTAATTAGGTTCTTGTTCTGCCTAATTATTCGCATGTTTCACATCTTTCTCGCACTTGGTTCGAATTTCTAAACAAGTTAGCTAGGTTAGCTTTCCTTTTTCTCGCAAATCCGAACGTGAGTTAGGGGTTTTTTCAAGAGCTTGCCACTTAATCACAAGGTCCTTGGCAACATTATCCGTATGTTACAACCGTCTACATCAATTGGTATCAGAGCTAAGGAGTGGTTTCGTGGTTGAGGAGGTCACACGACCAAAATCTTTTATCCAGGTGTTTTCTTTTCCTTATTCTTGAAATTCTTGGATTAGAACTCATCTTCTTGGGGGAAATTTTTTTTTTCTTCAAGCTTTCAAATTTGCGATTTTTTGGTGCTGTTTCCTATCTTTTAAAAATCGCAAATTTCTTTAAACAATTCGGATACCCTTGCTGTAATTTCAAAAGTTCAACTCGGCTTTTTGGCTATGGTTTCGGGTTTTCAGTTGTAACTTGCTGGGCTTTTGCGACTTAATTCTACCCCTCTTGTGCTGATTTTTGTTGAAATTGTGAGTTTTTGCGGTTGATGTTAAGCAGCTCATTTGTTTGCGCACTATAAAATTGCATGCTCTAGTTTGGGATACCTTGTGTTGAATTCTTGAAAATATAGTGAATTCGTGATTTTGTATCCTTGTACTGCTAAGATTATCCCTGGGATTAGGTTAGTGAATCAAAAATTGAATTTGCTAGCCCTAGGGTTTTCGTTTCTTGAAATCGCATCTTGCTGAATTTTGGTACTGTTTCGGCTATATTCGGGGGGTTGGAAATCGCAAATTGGTGCTGTTTGGCATGTGAAAAGAATTAAGAATTTGTGGGGATTGGTTTCTTGATTACCTATTGAGTGGGTGATCGCTTCTTTGGGTAGTTTTAGGACTTTCCTGAAGTCGTTTCAACCCTGCTAATTTTCTTTGATTCTATTCACTTTTGAATTGCCCTGCTTTCAATTGCCTTGTTTATCTTTTCGTGCCACATGAACGTTAGATCTTTAATTATAGTTTGGATTTTGTCATCGTGCACACTCATCTTTTCTGAAATTTGAGAGCTTATGATGTGGACGGTTGTACACATGCGGATAATGTTGCCAAGGACCTTGTGATTAAGCGGCGAGCTCGTATAAGACTCTATCTTACCTTCGAAATCAGAATAAACAAAAAGACCTAATCTAGTTGTTTTTGTTTTAGATTCGAACCAAGTGCAAGAAAAGAGTTTTGAACATGCGAATAATTAGGTAGAGCAAATAACCTAATTAGCTAAGTTCATGCAATTATGTAAACTACGACATGCAAATACATAAAGCAATAAAAGGAGGTATCTCAAACACTAAGTTTTTGATCTGAAATACTCTGAATATATTATGCATGGCTGCCCTATTTATAGGTGTAGGTTCAGCCGAAAATAAGGAAGAAATCAGTAAGGAAAAGAATTGGAAATTAACCAAGAGGTTAATTTCCTTACCCAAATCCGGAAAGAAGTAGAATTTGGTAAGAAAAAGAAAAGGTAATTTCGTTCACCCCCTTTTGGTTAAGAGGCAGCGGAATTTACACTTAAAAACAATAAGGAAAGAATAAAAATCCTACTCCCAAAAAGAGATCAAGAAGGAACCCTTTTTGGAAACTAACTAAAAGAGTAAAAGAACACTTAAGTGACTTAAAAGACCCTAACTAATTAAGGCCGTGTGGGCTTCCTTTGTGGGCTGTCCATGCGGCTTCTTGTGGGCTTCTTGGGCTGGCCGAAACTTGTGGACTTGGTCTCCATAGTTTGGGTCGGCCCAAAATGTAGGGACTTCATGAATTGTTTCTTTAAAGCCCAAACCTTCCGGCATTTTCAAGACTTCAAGAAACACCCTTCTTCTTTATTAGGAAGTGGAGAATTGCGCCTCTTCTTCAAGAATGGTTAAAAGAGTTGCAATTTGAACATTTCCTTCATTTTGCTCTCCAAGGCGTTTTGATGTGGACGGTTGTACACATGCGGATAATGTTGCCAAAACCTTGTGATTTAAGTGAACAAGCTCTAAAAACCCTAACTTACGTTCAAATTGCTAAAACAAGGGATAACCTATCCTGACCAGTTTGTTTAAGAAATCGAACCAAGTGCAAGAAAAGAGGTGTGAAACATGCGAACAATTAGGTTGAGCAAGAACCTAAAAGGCTAAGTTTCATGCAATTATGTAAACTACAACATGCAATACATAAAGCAATAAAAGGAGGTATCTCAAACACTAAGTTTTTGATCTGAAATACACTAATTTTATTGAAATTTCGTCCCCTTTAAATAGGAGTAAGGATGGACGAAAATCAGTAGAAAAAGAAAAGGAAAAGAATTAGAATTGGAAATTAACCAAGAGGTTAATTTCCTTTACAATACCACTCCTGAAAGAAGTAGGAGAATGGTAAGAAAGAAAAGGTAATTTCGAAAATTACAACTCCTGTATAAGATGTGCACTCAAGCCTTTTACCACTCAAACCTCCCGGTATTGATAATGTATCAGCAAGCAGCAATTCACACAAAAGCAATGACACTTAAGAAAGAAGCAAAATTTTCGCAAAAACCACACTTGGTTATGTTTAGAAAATCTTTTCGTAAAACGATATTTATGTAATATATTTCAATATAAGTACACAACAGGAATTTCGGGGTTACGCCCTCAAATTTCAGAAAAGATGAGTGTGCACGATGACAAAATCCAAACTATAATTAAAGATCTAATGTATAGGTCGCACGAAAAGATAAACAAGGCAATTGAAAGCAGGGCAATTCAAGGTGAATAGAAGCAAAGAAAAATTAGCAGAGTTGAAACAACTTCAGGAAAGCCTAACTAACCCAAAGAAGCGATCACCCACCCAATAGTAATCAAGAACCAATCCCCACATTTTCAATTCTTCTAATATGCAAAACAGTACCTAATTTGCGAAATTAATACCCTTTAATGGCCGAAAACAGTACCAAATTATAGCAAGATGCGATTTTCTAATTATGAAAACCCCAGGGCCAGCAAAATAATTTTTTTCACTTTACTAGCCTATTCCCAGAGATAATCTTAGCAGCACAAGGATACAAAATCAAGAATTCACTATTTTTCAAGAATTCAAGAGAAAGTATCCAAAACAAGAGCATGCAATTTTATAATACGCAAACAATGAGCTGCTTAACATCAACCGCAAAACTCACAATTTTCCAACAAAATCAGCACCAAAAGAAGGTAGAAGCGTCGCAAAAGCCCAGCAATTACAACTGAAAAACCGAAACCCTAGCCAAAATCCGAGTACTAGTTTGAAATTTAAGGCCCGAATTTAAATTCTGAATTTGCAGCAAGGGTAAACGATTTGCTATAGAAAAAACAGTCCCAAAACAGCACTAGCATTTCGCAAAAAGAAGGTGATTTTAAAAACCCTAAGTTGCGTTTTCAGTGCTTTAAAATTTGGTTCAATTCTTCTAAGAAATTTTCGATTTTTAAAGATAGGGAAACAGCACCAAAATCGAAAATTTGAAACTTGAAAGAAAAAAATTTTCCCCCAAAAAGATGAATTCAATTCCAAGAATTTCAAGAATAATCAAGACTAACAGGAAAAGAAAACACCTGGAAAAGGATTTGATCGGTTGATCTCCTCCGGTCACGAAACACTCCTTAGCTCTGATACCAATTGATGTGGACGGTTGTACACATGCGGATAATGTTGCCAAGAACCTTGTGATTAAGTGACAAGCTCTAAAAACCCTTAACTTACGTTCAAATTGCTAAAACAAGGGATAAACTATCCTGACCAGTTTGTGTTTAAGAAATCGAACCAAGTGCAAGAAAAGAGGTGGAAACATGCGAACAATTAGGTTGAGCAAGAACCTAAAAGGCTAAGTTTCATGCAATTATGTAAACTACAACATGCAATACATAAAGCAATAAAAGGAGGTATCTCAACACTAAGTTTTTGATCTGAAATACACTAAATTTTATTGAAATTTCGTCCCCTTTAAATAGGAGTAAGGATGGACGAAAATCAGTAGAAAAAGAAAAGGAAAAGAATTAGAATTGGAAATTAACCAAGAGGTTAATTCCTTTACAATACCACTCCTGAAAGAAGTAGGAGAATGGTAAGAAAGAAAAGGTAATTTCGAAAATTACAACTCCTAAATCAAGAAGGAAAGCTAATTAGAAAACAAGTAGGAAAAGAATGATAATCCTACTCCAAAAAGAATAAGGAAACCCTTTTTGGAAATTAACTAAAAAATAAATAACTTAATTAAAATCTGAAAAATAATTCCCTAAAACCGTGTGGGCTTTTTCCTTGATTGGCCGTGTGGGCTTCTCTCCTTGGATTGGGCCGTGCGGCTTCATGTCTCCACTTGGGCTGGCCGAAACTTGTGGGCTGGTCCATGAGTTTTTGGGTCGGCCCAATTTGTAGGGAATTTTATTATTTGGTTTCTTTAAGTCCAAGAACCTCCCGGCTTCTTCAAGACTTCAAGAAACAGCCTTCTTTTGATTAATGTTGGATGATTTGCACCTCTCCTTCCAAGATAGTTAGAAGAGTTGCAAATTGCACATTTCCTCCATTTTGCTCCAAGGCGTGGGCTTCCATTTGGCGTCCATCTTTCTGACTCCTAATATGTGCTGTTTTAGCTCTGGATATCCTCATCACGTTTGCTTCCTTTTGGCGTCCATCTTTCTGACTCATAATGTGTGCTGTTCTAGCTCTGGATATCCTCATCATCCCCTCCCGGTTGGAAAGGATTCGTCCTCGAATCCAAGGCGCTGAAAACAAACAGAAACAAGTCAGGAAGATTAACACAAAACATAGATCATACTTACCTGTAAGCATGTAAGCATGATGCCCAATTGTTGACACGATCTGAAAAGGTATATCGCCATCACGGGCGTCAAGCTCCTTTGACATCTCTTTGGCAGCGTAGACAACAGGCAACAGTGCTTTGCAGTAGTTCTGATCGTGAGCAAAAGCTCGTCGAACTGTCTTTGCAACTTCTTTGTCTCCTTCGGTTTGTCTTCTTCCTGCAACAAAGAAACGACTTGCATAGGGATATCCCGAGGGATATCGTCAGGGTTAGTGCAATTATCTTTACATACTAAAACAAGTACATCATCATTGCTGTCTAACACTTGACCTATCTCTCCCCGAGCAAAAACTACTCTCCTAACTTTGTCCTGATCAGGCTTATCAGAGTTCGCCTTACTACCTTTACAACAATTTCTTTCCCCTTACCCTTTGCTTGGCGCCTTTCAGCTTCCCATTGAGCGAGTGACTCCTTCATACGAACAGCTTCTGATCGTACTTCACCGGTGGCATGGGTAGAAAGTGTGGATCCTGCCCTCCTGGCAGACCGAGTAAGTGTTGCGGTCCCATCATGTGTTGCCTTCAGGTCAAAGAGCCATGGTCGTCCGAGTAGAATGTGACAAGCCTCCATTGACAGAACATCACATAAAACCGTGGATTCGAACTTACCGATAGCGTATGGTACGCTTACCTGCTTGGTGACTCTGTAGCCGTCTGAGCTGTCGAGCCATTGAAGCCGATAAGGACGGGGATGATTGATGATAGGGAGGCGTAGCTTATCAACCATATACTCACTAGCAACATTAGTACAACTCCCTCCATCAATAATCAGAACACATAACTTTCCATTTACCTTGGTGCGGGCATGGAAAATGTTTGTCCGCTGGGTCGTGTCCGGGACAGCAGCTGTAGTCAGAGTGCGAGTAACCAAGTTCTGAGATGGATCTTCTTCAAGAAATTTGAACTGCTCCACAGGTTCTGACGGAGTGCTGTCAGTCAACTCCTTTGTAGGGTCAACGGTTGGGTCTTCTTCATCCTCCTCTGAAATGTACTCACCATCTTGTCCCAACAAGACCTTCCGGATATTTGGACAATTCCTCATGTAGTGGCCACGGCCTGAGCACTTGTGGCAAGTGACGTTGCTGATAGACTGTCTGGGAGTGGATGGCGTTTTCTGCTGTGATGAAGAAGAGGTGGCGGCGGCAACAGGGACTAGGGCTTTGCGCTCAGACATGATCGGCCTCCTTGCTGGTGGCGAGTAGGTCGATTCTTGCGCCAAGTTGGTGGGGCGCTGGTAGGTGTGGTCCGGACTGGTGAAACGGACTTCAGATACTCCTCCATAACCCGAGCTTTGTGCAGCATGTCTGTCAGCGTTGTAGCATTCTGCAATTCCACAACTAAAGCAATACCCCTGTTTAAACCACTAAGAAAACGAGCAATAGATGCGGGCTCATCTTCCTGTACATTAGCCCTAATTTTTGCCATCTCTAACTTTCTATAGTACTCATCTACGGACATAGAACCTTGTACAAGAGTATGTAATTTCCTATACAATTCTCTAAAATAATAGTCCGGTACAAAAGTCCTACGCATAGAAGTAGTCAAATCAAACCAAGAGAGAGGCGGTGCGCGGGCACGCATTGGGCGTGTATTTCTGCGCTGGTCCTGCTGCTGATTCCACCAGATTAGGGCATAGTCTGTGAAATGTACAACTGCGAGCTGGACCTTCTTGTGCTCTGGGATCGCATGAAGCTCAAAGATGTGCTCCATCTTCATCTCCCAGTCTAAGTACTCTCTGGATTCGTGCCTCCGGCAAAGGGTTGAACGGTAGTTTTGCACTGACTGAGGCCTGCGAATGGCTGGTCTGCGGCGTTGTTGCCTGGGGCGGCAACATCGTCGTCTGGTCTGTGCCCCCCTGATCCCGTTCAGTCCTGAGGTCGGCGACTTCCTCTGAGAGTAGCGAATCGCGTGGAGAGTAGCGCAATCGCAGCCAGGATTTGCTCGTTTCCTATAGGGTTAGGAGCACCTCCCCACCTGACATTGGATAAGAAAGCGAAAACCTGTCTGCTAAGAATAAGGAAAAGTGAGAAATAACCTTACCCCCTTATTCCCCCAATTGTTTCCCACCTAATAGCTACACACAACCCTGTGTTTCACTCAGGGTGTTTCCCTGTATAAGATGTGCACTCAAGCCTTTTACCACTCAAACCTCCCGGTATTGATAAATGTATTAGGCACGCAGCAATCACACAAAAGCAATACACTTAAGAAAGAAGCAAAAATTTTCGCTAAAACCAACACTTGGTTCTAATTTTGAAAAATCTTTTCGCAAAACAATATTTGTAATATAGTTCAGATATGAAGTACACAACAGGAAATTTCGGGGATAAGCCCTCAAATTTCAGAAAAGATGAGTGTGCACGATGACAAAATCCAAACTATAATTAAAGATCTAATGTTCAGGTAGCACGAAAAGATAACTAGGCAATATGAAAGCAGGGCAATTCAAAATTGAATAGAAGCAAAGAAATATAAGCAGAATTGAAACAACTTTAGGAAAGTCCTAAAACTACCCAAAGAAGAGATCACCCACCCAATAGGTAATCAAGAACCAATCCCCACAAATTATCAATGCTCCTAATAGGCAAAACAGTACCCAACTTGCGATTTCTAATCCCTCAATTAACCGAAAACAGCACCAAATTGCAGCAAGATGCGATTTCAAGAATTGACAACCCTAGGGCTAGCAAGTTCAATTTTTGACTCACTAACCTATTCCTAGGAATTATCTTAGCAGCATAAGGATACAAAACCAAGAATTCAATATATTTTCAAGAATTCAAACAAGGTATCCCAAACTAGAGCATATAATTTTTCAATGCGCAAACAAAGTGAGCTGCTTAACATCACCGCAAAAACTCACTATTTCTCAACAAACAGCACAAGAGGGATAGAAATAATACGCAAGAAGCCCAGCAATAGATAAACCCAAGCAAGAACCGAAAAACCTTAGAATGTAGGAAAACCGAGAATGGAACCCGAAACTGAACCCGAAAGAAAAACCAAACAGAAAACCAAACCCAAAAACCAAATTAGGTTTAGGGTTTAGGGTTAGGGTTTAGGTTTAGGGTTTAGGGTTTAGGTTAGGGTTAGGGTTTAGGGTTTAGGTTAGGTTTAGGGTTTAGGTTAGGGTTAGGGTTTAGGTTTTAGGGTTAGGGTTAGGTTTTAGGGTTTAGGGTTAGGGTTTAGGGTTGGGACTGAAATCAAAACCCTCAAAGAAGCCGAAAACCGAAACCCCTTAATGAAGCACAAAACCGAACCCTTCACAAATTCTGAAACCCGATTTTTCTAAAACCCGATTTTTGTTTTCTAAAACCCGATTTAATTTCTGAATTTTACAGCAAGGGTAGGCTGGGTATTTAGGAAAATTTTCGGTTTGAAAAGATGAAGAAACAGCAGCAAAACCGAAAATTAAAGCTTGAAAGAAAAAAATTTTCCCCAAGAAGATGAAGTCTAATCCAAAATTCAAGATAAGGAAAAGAAAACACCTGGAAAAGGATTTGATCTTTGATCTCCTCCAGCCACGAAACCACTCCTTAGCTCTGATACCAATTGATGTGGACGGTTGTACACATGCGGATAATGTTGCCAAGGACCTTGTGATTAAGCGGCGAGCTCGTATAAGACTCTATCTTACCTTCGAAATCAGAATAACAAAAAAGACCTAATCTAGTTGTTTTTGTTTTAGATTCGAACCAAGTGCAAGAAAAGAGTTTTGAACATGCGAATAATTAGGTAGAGCAAATAACCTAATTAGCTAAGTTCATGCAATTATGTAAACTACGACATGCAAATACATAAAGCAATAAAAGGAGGTATCTCAAACACTAAGTTTTTGATCTGAAATACTCTGAATATTATTATGCATGGCTGCCCTATTTATAGGTGTAGGTTCAGCCGAAAATAAGGAAGAAATAGTAAGGAAAAGAATTGGAAATTAACCAAGAGGTTAATTTCCTTTACCAAATCCGGAAAGAAGTAGAATTTGGTAAGAAAAAGAAAAGGTAATTTCGTTCACCCCCTTTTTGTTAAGAGGCAGCGGAATTTACACTTAAAAACAATAAGGAAAGAATAAAAATCCTACTCCCAAAAAGAGATCAAGAAGGAACCCTTTTTGGAAACTAACTAAAAGAGTAAAAAAGAACACTTAAGTGACTTAAAAGACCCTAACTAATTAAACCGTGTGGGCTTCCTTTGTGGGCTGTCCATGCGGCTTCTTGTGGGCTTCTTGGGCTGGCCGAAACTTGTGGACTTGGTCTCCATGAGTTTTTGGGTCGGCCCAACTGTAGGGACTTCATGAATTGTTTCTTTAAAGCCCAAGAACTTCCGGCATCTTCAAGACTTCAAGAAACACCCTTCTTCTTTATTAGGAAGTGGAAATACGCCTCTTCTTCAAGAATGGTTAAAAGAGTTGCAATTTGAACATTTCCTTCATTTTGCTCCAAGGCGTTTGCTTCCTTTTGGCGTCCATCTTTCTGACTCATAATGTGTGCTGTTCTAGCTCTGGATATCCTCATCAGCTTAACCCCGAAATTTCCTGTTGTGTACTTCATATCTGAACTATATTACAAAATATCGTTTTGCGAAAAGATTTTTCAAAATAGAACCAAGTGTGGTTTTTGCGAAAATTTTGCTTCTTTCTTAAGTGTCATTGCTTTTGTGTGAATTGCTGCTTGCCTGATACATTTATAATTACCGGGAGGTAGAGAGGTAAAAGGCTTGAGTGTTCATATTATACAGGGCGCCACCCTAGAGCGATACACGGGGTTTGTGTGTAGCTGTTAGGTGGGAAACACTTGGGGGAACAAGGGAGTAAGGTTATTTCTCACTTTTCCTTGTTCTTAGCAGACAGGTTTTCGCTTGTTTTTACCAATGTCAGGTGGTAGTGCTCCTAACCCTCGGGGGAACGAGCAAATCTTAGCTGCGATTACGCAACTCTCCGCGCGATTCGCTGCACTCACGGAGGAAGTCTCCGAACTCAGGACTGAACGGGATCAGAGGCGCACAGACTCAGACGACGATGTTGCCGGTCCAGGCACCAACGCCGCAGACCAACCTTTCGAACCGTTCTGCCCTTTGCCGGAGGCACAAATCCAGAGGACTATCTCGACTGGAAGATGAAGATGGAGCGCATTTTTGAACTTCATGCGATCCCGGAGCATAAGAAAGTCCAACTTGTAGTGGTCCATTTCACCGACTATGCCCTAATCTGGTGGAATCAGCAGATGGATCAACGCAGAAATACGCGCCCAATGCGGGCCCGTGCTCCGCCTCTCTCTTGGTTTGATTTGACTACATCTATGCGTAGAACTTTTGTCCCGGACTACTATTTTAGAGAATTGTATAGGAAATTACATACTCTTGTACAGGGTTCAATGTCTGTAGATGAATATTTTAGAAAACTTGAGATGGCTAAAATTAGGGCTAATGTACAGGAAGATGAGCCCGCATCTATGGCTCGTTTTCTTAACGGTTTAAACATGGGGTATTGCTTTAGCAGTTGAATTGCAGAATGCTACAACGCTGACATACATGCTGCACAAAGCTCGTGTCATGGAGGAGTATCTGAAGTCCGTTCCACCAGTCCGGACTCCTACCAGCGCCCCACCAGCCTGGCGCAAGAACCCGGCCTATTCTCTACCTGCACAGAGGACGATCATGTCTGAGGGCAAAGCCCTAATCCCTGTTGCCGCCGCCACCTCTTCTTCATCACAGCAGAAGACGACATCCACTCCCAGACAGTCCATCAGCAATGTAACTTGCCACAAGTGTTCAGGCCGTGGCCACTACATGCGTGACTGTCCCAACATCCGGAAGGTATTATTGGGCCAAGATGGTGAGTACATTTCAGAGGACGATGAAGAGGAACCACACGTTGACCCTACACAGGAGTTGACTGACAGCACTCCGTCTGCACCAGTGGAGCAATTCGAGTTCCTTGAAGAAGATCCATCTCAGAACTTGGTTACTCGCACTCTGACTACAGCTGCTGCCCCGGACACGCCCCAGCGGACAAACATCTTCCATGCCCGAACCAAGGTAAATGGAAAGTTAAGTGTTCTGATTATTGATGGAGGGAGTTGTACTAACGTTGCTAGTGAGTATATGGTTGATAAATTGCGCCTCCCTATCATCAATCATCCACGTCCTTATCGGCTCCAATGGCTCGATAGCTCAGACGGCTACAGAGTCACAAAGCTGGTGAGCGTACCATACGCTATCGGTAAGTTCGAATCCACGATTTTATGTAATGTTCTGCCAATGGAGGCTTGTCACATTCTACTCGGACGACCATGGCTCTTTGACCTGAAGGCAACACATGATGGGGTCGCCAACACTTACTCGGTCTGCCAGGAGGGCAAGATCCATACGTTCCTACCCATGCCGCCGGCTGAAGTGCGATCAGAAGCTGTTCGTATGAAGGAGTCACTCGCAAAATGGGAAGCTGAAAGGCGCCAAGCGAAGGGTAAGGGGAAAGAACTTGTAAAGGGTAGTAAGGCGAACTCTGATAAGCCTGATCAGGACAAAGTTAGGAGTAGTTATTTCGCTACTTTAGGAGAAATAGGTCAAGTGTTAGAAAGCAATGATGATGTACTAGTTTTAGTATGTAAGGATAATTGCCCTAACCCTGACGATATCCCTCGGGATGTCCCTATGAAAGTCGATTCTTTGTTGCAGGAAGGAGACAAACCGAAGGAGTTGCAAAGACAGATCGATGAACTTTTGGCTCACGATCTGGACTACTGCAAAGTACTGTTGCATGTTATCTACACTGCAAAAGAGATGTCCAAGGAGCTTGACGCCCGTGATGGCGATAGGCCTTTTGAAATCGTGTCACCAATAGGGCCTCCTGCTTACAAGCTTAATTTGACAGGTAAGCATAATCTATGTTTTGTGTTAATCTTCCTGACTTGTTTTTGTTTGTTTTCAGCAACTTGAATTCGAGAACGAATCCTTTCCAACCGGGAGGGAATGATGAGGACATCAAGGGCGAAAACAACACACATTATGAGGCAGAATCCACGAAACAAAGAGGACGGCCAAATAGAAGCAAATGCCTTGGAGCAAAATGAAGGAAATGTGCGATTTGCAACTCTTCTAACAATCTTTGAAGAAGAGGCGCAAATCACCAAGTCTTAATGAAGAAGAAGGCTGTTTCTTGAAGTCTTGAAGATGCCGGAGGTTCTTGGGCTTTAAAGAAACAATTCATGAAATTCCCTACACATTGGGCCGACCCAAAACTCATGGACCAGCCCACAAGTTTTCGGCCAGCCAAGGAGTCCACAAGGGAAGCCGCACGGCCCATCCAGGAGAAAGCCCACACGGCCAGCCCAAGGAGAAGCGACACTGTTTTAGGGATTATTTTCAGATTTTTAATTAAGTTATTTTATTTTTAAGTTAGTTTTCCAAAAAGGGTTACCTTATTCTTTTTTGGGAGTAGGACTTTTATTCTTTTCCTACTTGTTCAATTCGGGTTTTCAGTTCGGGTTGTAGCTTCGGGTTGCTTAAAAATCTAGGGTTTTCGGTTCTTCCTTGGGTTTATATATATTGCTGGGCTTATTGCGAATTAATTCTACCCCTCTTGTGCTGTTTTGTTGAGAAATAGTGAGTGCGGTTGATGTTAAGCAGCTCACTTGTTTGCGCATTGTAAAATTGCATGCTCTAGTTTTGGATACCTTCTTTTGAATTCTTGAAAATTTAGTGAATTCTTGATTTTGTATCCTTGTGCTGCTAAGATTATCCCTGGGATTAGGTTAGTGAATCGAAGTTGAATTTACTAGCCCTAGGGTTTTCGTTTCATTGAAATCGCATGTGCTGAAAGTTGGTACTGTTTTCGGTTAATTAAGGGGTTAGAAATCGCAAGTTGGGTACTGTTTTGCATATTGGGAGCATTGATAATTTGTGGGGATTGGTTTCTTGTTTACCTATTGGGTGGGTGATCTCTTCTTTGGGTAGTTTTAGGACTTTCCTAAAGTTGTTTCAATTCTGCTTATTTTTCTTTGCTTCTATTCAATTTTGAATTGCCCTACTTTCTATTGCC
Source organism: Leptodermis oblonga (assembly GCA_016801395.1). Classification (NCBI taxonomy): domain Eukaryota; kingdom Viridiplantae; phylum Streptophyta; class Magnoliopsida; order Gentianales; family Rubiaceae; genus Leptodermis; species Leptodermis oblonga. Next base: position 22,705,423 of record CM028759.1, on the reverse strand, counting down.
TCGTTATCTTTTCATGCTACCTGGACATTTGCTCTTTAATTATAGTTTGGATTTTGTCATCGTGCACACTCATATTTTCTGAAATTTGAGGGCTTAACCCCAAAATTTTCTGTTGTGTACTTCATATCTGAACTATATTACAAAATTTCGGTTTGCGAAAAGATTTTTTTCAAAATAGAACCAAGTGTGGTTTTTGCGAAAATTTGCTTCTTTTCTTAAGTGTCATTGCTTTTGTGTGAATTGCTGCTTGCCTAATACATTTATCAATACCGGGAGGTAGAGTGGTAAAAGGCTTGAGTGTTCATCTTATACAGGGCGCCACCCTAGAGCGAAACACGGGGTTTGTGTGTAGCTGTTAGGTGGGAAACACTTGGGGGAATAAGGGGGTAAGGTTATTTCTCACTTTTCCTTATTCTTAGCAGACAGGTTTTTCGCTTTCTTTATCCAATGTCAGGTGGAGGTGCTCCTAACCCTTTGGGGAACGAGCAAATCCTGGCTGCAATTGCGCAACTCTCCGGGCGATTTGCTACACTCACGGAGGAAGTCGCCGAACTCAGGAATGAACGGGAACAGAGGTGCACAGACTCAAACGACGATGTGGCCACCCCAGGCACCAACGCCGCAGACCAGCCTTTCGCATGCCTCAGTCAGTGCAAGACAACCGTTCCGCCCTTTGCCAGAAGCACGAATTCAGAGGACTATCTCGACTGGGAGATGAAGATGGAGCGCATTTTTGAACTTCATGCGATCCCGGACTATGCCCTAATCTGGTGGAACCAACAAATGGATCAACGCAGAAACACGCGTCCCATGCGGGCCAGTGCACCGCCTCACTCGTGGTTTGATTTGACTACATCTATGTGTAAAACCTTTTTGCCTGATTACTACTTTAGAGAATTGTATAGGAAATTACATACTCTTGTACAAGGTTCTATGTCTGTAGATGAATATTTTAGAAAGTCAGAGATGGCTAAAATTAGGGCTAATGTACAGGAAGATGAGCCCGCATCTATGGCTCATTTTCTTAATGGGTTGAACAGGGGTATTGCTTTAGCTGTTGAATTGCAGAATGCTACGACGCTGACAGACAGGCTGCACAAAGCTCGGGTCATGGAGGAGTACCTGAAGTCCGTTCCACCAGTCCGGACACCTACCAGCGCCCCACCAACCTGGCGTAAGAATCCGACCTACTCACCACTAGCACGGAGGCCGATCATGTCTGAGCGTAAAGCCCTAGTCCCTGTTTTCGCCACCTCTTCTTCATCACAGCAGAAAACGCCATCAACTCCCAGACAGTCCATCAGCAACGTAACTTGCCACAAGTGCTCAGGCCGCGGGCATTACATGCGTGATTGTCCCAACATCCGGAAGGTATTATTGGGCCAAGATGGTGAGTACATTTCAGAGGACGATGAAGAGGGACCTGCCGTTAACCCCTCACAAGGAGTTAACTGACAGCACTCCGTCTGCACCAGTGGAGCAATTCGAGTTCCTTGAAGAAGATCCATCTCAGAACTTGGTTACTAGCACTCTGACAACAGCTGCTGTCCCAGACACCACTCAGCGGACAAACATCTTCCACGCCAGAACAAAGGTAAATGGAAAGTTGTGTGTTCTGATTATTGATTGAGGGAGCTGCACAAACGTTGCTAGTGAATACATGGTTGACAAGTTGAAGCTTCCTGTCATCAATCATCCACGTCCTTATCGGCTACAATGGCTCGATAGCTCAGACGGCTACAGAGTCACTAAGCAGGTAAGCGTACCATACGCTATCGGTAAGTTCGAATCCACTGTTTTATGTGATGTTCTGCCAATGGAGGCGTGTCACATTCTACTCGGACGACCATGGCTCTTTGACCTGAAGGCAACACATGATGGGGTCGCTAACACTTACTCGGTCTGCCAGGAGGGTAAGATCCACACGTTCCTACCAATGCCGCCGACTGAAGTGCGATCCGAAGCAGTTCGCATGAAGGAGTCCATCGTAAAATGGGAAGCTAAAAGGCGCCAAGCGAAGGGTAAAGGGAAAGAACTTGTAAAGGGTAGTAAGGCGAACTCTGATAAGCCTGATCAGGAAAAAGTTAGGAATAGTTGTTTTGCTACCAAGGGAGAGATAGGTCAAGTGTTAGACAACAATGATGATGTACTGGTTTTAGTCTGTAAAGATAGTTGTACTAACCCTGATGATATCCCGAGACAGAAATCTCTTCTTTGTTGCAGGAATTTGCTGATGTCTTTCCAGAAGAGTTGCCGCAGGGTCTGCCGCCACTTCGAGGAATCGAACATAAGATTGATTTCATCCCTGGCGCACCAATTCCGAACAAGCCTGCCTACAAAGCAAATCTGGAGGAAACAAAGGAATTGCAGAGACAAATAGACAAGCTGCTCGCGAATGGTCAGGTTAGGGAATCTCTAAGTCCTTGTGTTGTACCTGTTATTCTAGTCCCTAAGAAAGACAGTACTTGGAGAATGTGTGTTGATTGTAGAGCTGTAAATAAGATAACAATCAAGTATAGGCACCCTATCCCTAGGCTTGATGACATGTTAGAGGATTTGCATGGTTCTACTATTTACACGAAAATAGATCTCACACAGGGTTATCATCAAATTCGCATGAGGGAAGGGGATGAATGGAAAACTGCTTTTAAAACTAAATTTGGTTTATATGAGTGGTTAGTCATGCCCTTTGGTCTCACAAATGCACCTAGTACTTTCATGAGGTTAATGAATCATGTGCTTATAGGTAAATTTGTTGTTGTGTATTTTGATGATATTCTTATCTATTCCAGAGATTATGAATCGCATGTTGAACATCTTCGTTTGGTTTTAATTGAATTGCGTGCTAATCAATTATATGCCAAGATGCAAAAGTGTACCTTTTTTGTTTCGAAGGTTGTTTTTCTTGGTTTTGTAGTCTCTGCAGAAGGTGTCAAAGTTGATGATGCCAAGGTGAAGGCCATTAGGGATTGGCCGTAGCCAACTTCGGCCGCACAGGTTCGGTCATTCCATGGATTGGCTGGATTCTACAGACGGTTTGTGAAGGATTTTTCCACTAAAGCCGCGCTTCTTAATGATCTTTGCAAGAAGAATGTTCCATTTGTGTGGGGGCAGGCGCAGGAAAACGCCTTTACTATTTTAAAGCATGATCTCACTCATGCACCTGTTTTAGCATTACCTGATTTTGATAAAGTGTTTGAACTAATGTGTGATGCATAAGGTGTTGGAATTGGCGCTGTTTTAATGCAGGAAAGAAAGCCTATCGCCTTTTTCAGTGAGAAGCTTAAGGGAGCTGCTTTGAATTAGCCTACATATGATAAAGAGCTCTATGCTGTTGTCCGCGCTTTTGAGACTTGGTCGCATTATTTGATGGCTAAGGAATTTTTTGTTCATAGTGATCATGAGTCTCTTAAGCATTTGAAAGGACAGAATAAGTTAAATAGATGTCATGCTAAGTGGGTTAACTTTATTGAATCTTTTCCTTATATTATCAAGTATAAGAAAGGTAAGGATAATTTAGTTGCTGATGCTCTATCTCGAAGGTATGAAATTCTGACAATTGTTGATCATACTTTGTTAGGTTTCACATACCTCAAGGATTTATATGCTTCTGATGTTGATTTTGCTGATTTGTATAAAGCATGTGAATCTGGTGCATTCCAAAAGTACTATAGACAGGATGGTTTTCTGTTTAGGGAAAATAGGTTATGCATCCCTCGTAGTTCTGCTAGGGAATTACTGTTTCGTGAAGCTCATAGTGGGGGTCTTATGGGTCATTTTGGTGTGCATAAAACACTTGAACTGTTGCATGAGCACTTTTATTGGCCGCATATGAGAAAGGATGTACAGAATGTTTGCTCACGTTGCATTAATTGTTTGCAAGCTAAATCTACATCTAAACCCCATGGACTTTACACGCCTTTGCCTGTACCTTCTGTACCTTGGACTGACATTTCTATGGATTTTATTCAAGGGCTTCCGAGGACACAGAAAGGTAATGATTCTCTATTTGTCGTTGTTGATCGGTTTTCTAAAATGGCGCATTTCATTCCTTGCAGGAAATCAAATGATGCCAGACATGTAGCTGAGTTGTTCTTTCAGGGAATAGTTCGGTTGCATGGGATACCGCGCACAATTATGTCAGATCACGACGTCAAATTTCTGAGTTATTTTTGGAATACTTTGTGGTCCCGCCTCAGCACAAAACTGTTGTATTCGACTACAAGTCATCCACAGACGGATGGTCAGACGGAAGTCACCAACCGAACCGTTGGCAACCTACTCAGGACGTTAATTCAGAAGAATCTCAAGCGTTGGGAAGACATCTTGCAGGTTGCAGAGTTTGCATACAACCGAACCAAGCACTCCTCAACAGGGTTCTGTCCATTTGAAGTTGCCTACGGCTTTACTCCTTTGACGGTGATGGATCTCATTCCTTTACCGCCCAAAGAACAAGTTAATCCAGACGGTGCAAAGAAAGCTGAAGCAGTGCAACGCATACATGCTAAAGTTCGAGCTAATCTGGAGAAAACATATGCCAAAGCCGCCGCCAATGCAAACCAACGGCGCAAGGCTGTGGACTTCGAACCAGGCGACTGGGTTTGGGTTCACATGAGGAAGGAACGATTCCCTGCTACGAGAAGGACCAAACTCCATCTGAGGGGCGATGGACCTTTTCAGATCGTTTCCAAGATTGGGCCTAACGCCTACAAACTCGACTTACCAGGTGAGTATGGTGTTAGTTCTTCCTTTAATGTTGCTGACTTGTCTCCTTTTGTTCATGAACAGGTTGTTGATTTGAGGACAAATCATTTTCAACCTGGAGGGGATGATGAGGGCATCCAAAGTCAAGCAACAAATCAAAGTCAAGATGCAAGTGGTTCCGGAGAAGCTGAGGAGGAGGTTCGAGTTCTACATCGAGGCCCGACAATGCTTCAGGATCCAAACCCATATCAGAGGGATCCACTTGTAGACACTGGGCCAATGACTAGAAGCCGAGCGAAGAAGGTTAGAGAAGCACTCAACAACCTTGTCCAAGCTTGCCATCAAGACACCCAAGTGATTGTAGAAGCCCACACCTTGGAGGAAAATGGAGGAAATGTGCAAATTGCAAATCTTCTACATATCTTTGAAGAAGAGGCGCAAATCACAAAGTCCTAATGAAGAAGAAGGCTGTTTCTTAAAGTTCTTAAAGATGCCGGAAGGTTCTTGGTGATGTGGACGGTTGTACACATGCGGATAATGTTGCCAAGGACCTTGTGATTAAGCGGCGAGCTCGTATAAGACTCTATCTTACCTTCGAAATCAGAATAAACAAAAAGACCTAATCTAGTTGTTTTTGTTTTAGATTCGAACCAAGTGCAAGAAAAGAGTTTTGAACATGCGAATAATTAGGTAGAGCAAATAACCTAATTAGCTAAGTTCATGCAATTATGTAAACTACGACATGCAAATACATAAAGCAATAAAAGGAGGTATCTCAAACACTAAGTTTTTGATCTGAAATACTCTGAATATTATTATGCATGGCTGCCCTATTTATAGGTGTAGGGGTGGCCGAAAATAAGAAAGAAAATAAGGAAAAGAATTGGAAATTAACCAAGAGGTTAATTTCCTTTACCAATCCGGAAAGAAGTAGAATTTGGTAAGAAAAAGAAAGGCAATTCAGTTTTACCCTTAACAAGTTGTAATCCGAATTTGCACTCTAAAAATAAGGAAAAGAATAAAATTCCTACTTCCAAAAAGAATAAGGAAACCCTTTTTGGAAACTAACTTAAAGAAATAAAAGAACATAATTAATAAAAGGAGAAATCCCTAATTAACTAAGAAAACCGTGTGGGCTTCCTTTGTGGGCTGCTTTGTGCGGCTTCCTTGCTCCTTGGGCTGGCCGAACTTGTGGACTTGATTTCCATGAGTTTGGGTCGGCCCAATGTGTAGGGAATTTCATGATTTGTTTCTTTTAAAGCCCAAGAACCTTCCGGTATCTTCAAGACTTCAAGAAACAGCCTTCTTCTTTATTTGGACTTGGTGAATTGCACTTCTTCTTCAAAGATTTGTAGAAGATTTGCAATTTGCACATTTCCTCCATTTTCCTCCAAGGCATGGGCTTCTACAATTAACTGAGCATCCTGATGGCAAGCTTGAACAAGGTTGTTGAGTGCATCTCGAACCTTCTTCGCTCTGCTTCTGGTCATTGGCCCAGTTATGTCTACAAGTGGATCCCTCTGGTACGGACTTGGATCCTGAAGCATTGTAGGACCTCTATGTAGAACTCGAACATCCTCCTCAGCTTCTCCGGAATCACTTGCATCTTGACTTTGACTTGTTGGTTGACTTTGGATGCCCTCATCATCCCCTCCCGGTTGAAAAGGATTTGTCCTCAAATCAGCAACCTGTTCATCAACAAAAGGAGACAAGTCAGCAACATTAAAGGAAGAACTAACACCATACTCACCTGGTAAGTCGAGTTTGTAGGCGTTAGGCCCAATCTTGGAAACGATCTGAAAAGGTCCATCGCCCCTTGGATGGAGTTTGGTCCTTCTCGCTGCAGGGAATCGTTCCTTCCTCATGTGAACCCAAACCCAGTCGCCTGGTTCAAAGTTCACAGCCTTGCGCCGTTGGTTTGCATTGGCGGCGGCTTTGGCATACGTCTTCTCCAGATTAGCTCGAACTTTAGCATGTATGCGTTGCACTGCTTCAGCTTTCTTTGCACCGTCTGGATTGACCTGTTCTTTGGGCGGCAAAGGAATGAGATCCATCACCGTCAAAGGAGTAAAGCCGTAGGCAACTTCAAATGGACAGAACCCTGTTGAGGAGTGCTTGGTTCGGTTGTATGCAAACTCTGCAACTGGCAAGATGTCTTCCCAACGTTTGAGATTCTTCTGAATTAACGCCCTGAGTAGGTTGCCAACGGTTCGGTTGGTGACTTCCGTCTGACCATCCGTCTGTGGATGACTTGTAGTCGAAAACAACAGTTTTGTGCCGAGGCGGGACCACAAAGTCTTCCAAAAGAAACTCAGAAATTTGACGTCGCGATCTGACACAATTGTCCTTGGAATTCCATGTAGCCGAACAATACCTTGAAAGAATAACTCAGCTACATGTTTGGCATCATCTGATTTCCTGCAAGGAATGAAATGCGCCATTTTAGAGAAACGATCAACAACGACAAATAAAGAGTCATTACCTTTCTGCGTCCTCGGGAGACCTAAAATGAAATCCATAGAAATGTCAGTCCAAGGTACAGAAGGTATGGGTAATGGCGTGTAAAGCCCATGGGGTTTAGAAGTAGATTTAGCTTGCAAACAATTAATGCATCTAGAGCAAACATGCTGTACATCCCTTCTCATATGCGGCCAATAAAAGTGTTCATGCAACAGTTCAAGTGTTTTATTTACACCAAAATGACCCATAAGACCCCCACTATGAGCTTCACGAACCAGTAATTCCCTAGCGGAACTACGAGGAATGCATAACCTATTTTCCTTAAACAGAAAACCATCCTGCCTAAAGAACTTTTGGAATGCACCAGATTCACATGCTTTATACAAATCAGCAAAATCAACATCAGAAGCATATAAATCCTTGAGGTATGCGAAACCTAACAAAGTATGATCAAGAATTGTCAGAATTTCATACCTGCGAGATAGAGCGTCAGCAACTAAATTATCCTTACCTTTCTTATACTTGATAATATAAGGAAAAGATTCAATAAAGTTAACCCACTTAGCATGACGTCTATTCAAATTATTCTGTCCTTTCAGATGCTTAAGAGACTCATGATCACTATGAACAACAAATTCCTTAGCCATCAAATAATGTGACCAAGTTTCAAAAGCACGGACAACAGCAAAGAGCTCTTTATCATATGTAGGATAATTCAAAGCAGCTCCTTTAAGCTTCTCACTGAAAAAGGCGATAGGCTTTCTTTCCTGCATAAGAACAGCGCCAATTCCAATACCTGATGCATCACACATTAGTTCAAACACTTTATCAAAATCAGGTAATGCTAAAACAGGTGCATGAGTGAGATCATGCTTTAAAACAGTAAAAGCTTTTTCCTGAGCTGGCCCCCACACAAATGGTGTGTTCTTCTTGCAGAGATCATTGAGGGGCGCGGCTTTAGTGGAGAAATCTTTTACAAACCGCCTGTAGAATCCAGCCAATCCATGGAATGACCGAACCTGGGCGGCCGAAGTTGGCTGCGGCCAATCCCTAATGGCCTTCACCTTGGCATCATCAACTTTGACACCATCTGCAGAGACTACAAAACCAAGAAAAACAACCTCCGAAACACAAAAGGTACACTTTTGCATCTTGGCATATAACTGATTAGCACGTAATTCAATTAAAACCAAACGAAGATGTTCAACATGCGAATCATAATCTCTGGAATAGATCAAGATATCATCAAAATACACAACAACAAATTTACCTATAAACTTTCTAAGTACATGATTCATTAATCTCATGAAAGTACTAGGTGCATTTGTGAGACCAAAGGGCATGACTAACCACTCATATAAACCAAATTTAGTTTTAAAAGCAGTCTTCCATTCGTCCCCCTCCCTCATGCGAATTTGATGATAGCCCTGTGTTAGATCTATTTTTGTATAAACAGTAGAACCATGCAAATCCTCTAACATGTCATCAAGCCTAGGGATAGGATGCCTATACTTGATTGTTATCTTATTCACAGCTCTACAATCCATACACATTCTCCATGTACCTTCTTTCTTAGGGACTAGAATAACAGGTACAGCACAAGGACTTAGAGATTCCCTTACCTGACCATTTGCGAGCAGCTTGTCTATTTGTTGTTGCAACTCCTTTGTTTCCTCCGGATTTGCTTTATAGGCAGGTCTGTTCGGAAGTGGTGCGCCAGGGATGAAATCAATTTGATGTTCAATTCCTCGAAGTGGCGGCAGACCCTGCGGCAACTCTTCTGGAAAAACATCATTGAATTCCTGCAACAAAGAAGAGATTTCTAACGGGTTATCCCGAGGGACATCGTTAGAGTCAGCACAATTATCTTTACAAACCAAAACCAGTACATCATCATTGTTGGCTAACACTTGTCCTATCTCTCCCTTAGTTGCGAAACAACTATTCCTAACTTTGTCCTGATCAGGCTTATCAGAGTTCGCCTTACTACCCTTTACAAGTTCTTTCCCCTTACCCTTCGCTTGGCGCCTTTCAGCTTCCCAGTTTGCGATTGACTCCTTCATGCGAACAGCTTCTGATCGCACTTCAGCCGGTGGCATTGGTAGGAACGTGTGGATCTTGCCCTCCTGGCAGACCGAGTAAGTGTTGGCGACCCCATCATGTGTTGCCTTCAGGTCAAAGAGCCATGGTCGTCCGAGTAGAATGTGACAAGCCTCCATTGGCAGAACATCACATAAAACCGTGGATTCGAACTTACCGATAGCGTATGGTACGCTTACCTGCTTGGTGACTCTGTAGCCGTCTGAGCTGTCGAGCCATTGAAGCCGATAAGGACGAGGATGATTGATGATAGGGAGGCGCAGCTTATCAACCATATACTCACTAGCAACATTAGTACAACTCCCTCCATCAATAATCAGAACACATAACTTTCCATTTACCTTGGTGCGGGCATGGAAAATGTTTGTCCTCTGGGACGTGTCCGGGACAGCAGCTGTAGTCAGAGTGCGAGTAACCAAGTTCTGAGATGGATCTTCTTCAAGAAATTCAAACTGCTCCACAGGTTCTGACGGAGTGCTGTCAGTTAACTCCTTTGTAGGGTCAACGGTTGGGTCTTCTTCATCCTCCTCTGAAATGTACTCACCATCTTGTCCCAACAAGACCTTCCGGATATTTGGACAATCCCGCATGTAGTGGCCACGGCCTGAGCACTTGTGGCAAGTTACATTGCTGATAGACTGCCTGGGAGTGGATGGCGTTTTCTGCTGTGAGGAAGAAGAGGTGGCGGCGGCAACAGGGACTAGGGCTTTGCGCTCAGATATGATCGGCCTCCTTACTGGTGGCGAGTAGGTCGGATTCTTACGCCAAGTTGGTGGGGCACTGGTAGGTGTCCGGACTGGTGGAACGGACTTCAGATACTCCTCCATAACCCGAGCTTTGTGCAGCATGTCTGTCAGCGTTGTAGCATTCTGCAATTCCACAGCTAAAGCAATGCCCCTGTTTAAACCACTAAGAAAACGAGCCATAGATGCGGGCTCATCTTCCTGTACATTAGCCCTAATTTTAGCCATCTCCAATTTTCTATAGTACTCATCGACAGACATAGAACCTTGTACAAGAGTATGTAATTTCCTATACAATTCTCTAAAATAGTAGTCCGGTACAAAAGTCCTACGCATAGAAGTAGTCAAATCAAACCAAGAGAGAGGCGTGTGCGCGGGCACGCATTGGCGTGTATTTCTGCGCTGGTCCTGCTGCTGATTCCACCAGATGAGGGCATAGTCTGTGAAATGTACAACTGCGAGCTGGACCTTCTTGTGCTCTGGGATCGCATGAAGCTCAAAGATGCGCTCCATTTTCATCTCCCAGTCTAAGTACTCCTCAGGATTCGTGCCTCCGGCAAAGGGTGGAACGGTAACAGTTTTGCACTGACTGAGGCCTGCGAAGGCTGGTCTGCGGCGTTGGTGCCTGGGGCGGCAACATCGTCGTCTGAGTCTGTGCGCCTCTGATCCCGTTCAGTCCTGAGGTCGGCGACTTCCTCCGTTAAAGTAGCGAATCGCGCGGAGAGTTGCGCAATCGCAGCCAGGATTTGCTCGTTTCCTATAGGGTTAGGAGCACCTCCACCTGACATTGGATAAGAAAGCGAAAACCTGTCTGCTAAGAATAAGGAAAAGTGAGAAATAACCTTACCCCCTTATTCCCCCAAGTGTTTCCCACCTAATAGCTACACACAACCCTGTGTTTCACTCTAGGGTGGCGCCCTGTATAAGATGTGCACTCAAGCCTTTTACCACTCAAACCTCCCGGTATTGATAAATGTATTAGGCACGCAGCAAATCACACAAAAGCAATACACTTAAGAAAGAAGCAAAATTTTCGCTAAAACCAACACTTGGTTCTAATTTTGAAAAATCTTTTCGCAAAACGATATTTGTAATATAGTTCAGATATGAAGTACACAACAGGAAATTTCGGGGTTAAGCCCTCAAATTTCAGAAAAGATGAGTGTGCACGATGACAAAATCCAAACTATAATTAAAGAGCAAATGTCCAGGTAGCACGAAAAGATAACTAGGCAATATGAAAGCAGGGCAATTCAAAATTGAATAGAAGCAAAGAAATATAAGCAGAGTTGAAACAACTTTAGGAAAGTCCTAAAACTACCCAAAGAAGAGATCACCCACCCAATAGGTAATCAAGAAACCAATCCCCACAAATTATCAATGCTCCTAATAGGCAAAACAGTACCCAACTTGCGATTTCTAATCCCTCAATTAACCGAAAACAGTACCAAATTGCAGCAGTATGCGATTGCAAGAATTGACAACCCTAGGGCTAGCAAGTTCAATTTTTGACTCACTAACCTATTCCTAGGAATTATCTTAGCAGCACAGGGATACAAAACCAAGAATTCAATATATTTTCAAGAATTCAAAACAAGGTATCCCAACTAGAGCATATAATTTTCAATTGCGCAAACAAAGTGAGCTGCTTAACATCAACCGCAAAAACTCACTATTTTCAACAAAACAGCACAAGAGGGATAGAAATAATTCGCAAGAAGCCCAGCAATAGATAAACCCAAGCAAGACCAAAAACCCTTAGAATTGTAGGTAAACCCGAAAGGAAAACCCAAAGCTGAAAAACCCGAATAGAAAACCAAAACAGAAAACCGAACCCAAAAACCAAAATTAGGGTTTAGGGTTTAGGGTTAGGGTTTAGGGTTTAGGGTTTAGGGTTTAGGGTTTAGGGTTAGGGTTAGGGTTTAGGTTTAGGGTTTAGGAGAGAAAACCAAAAAACCCTAAAAGAAGCACAAACCGAAACCACTTTGGAGCATAAAACTGAACCCTTAAAATTCTTAAAACCCAATTTTCCAAACCCGATCTATTTTCTGAAACCCGATTAATTTCTGAAAGTAAGCAAGGGCAGTCTGGGTATTTAGAAAATATTTGCGATTTTTAAAGATGAAAACAGTACAAAAAATCGCAAATTGGAAGAGCTTGAAGAAAAAAAATTTCCCCAAGAAGATGAGTTCTAATCCAAGAATTTCAAGAATAATCAAGATGAACAAGGAAAAGAAAACACCTGGAAAGGATTTGATCGGTTGATCGCCTCCAGCCACGAAACCACTCCTTAGCTCTGATACCAATTGATGTGGACGGTTGTACACATGCGGATAATGTTGCCAAGGACCTTGTGATTAAGCGGCGAGCTCGTATAAGACTCTATCTTACCTTCGAAATCAGAATAAACAAAAAGACCTAATCTAGTTGTTTTTGTTTTAGATTCGAACCAAGTGCAAGAAAAGAGTTTTGAACATGCGAATAATTAGGTAGAGCAAATAACCTAATTAGCTAAGTTCATGCAATTATGTAAACTACGACATGCAAATACATAAAGCAATAAAAGGAGGTATCTCAAACACTAAGTTTTTGATCTGAAATACTCTGAATATTATTATGCATGGCTGCCCTATTTATAGGTGTAGGGGTGGCCGAAAATAAGAAAGAAAATAAGGAAAAGAATTGGAAATTAACCAAGAGGTTAATTTCCTTTACCAAATCCGGAAAGAAGTAGAATTTGGTAAGAAAAAGAAAAAGGCAATTCAGTTTTACCCTTAACAAGTGGTAATCCGAATTTGCACTCTAAAAATAAGGAAAAGAATAAAATTCCTACTTCCAAAAAGAATAAGGAAACCCTTTTTGGAAACTAACTTAAAGAAATAAAAGAACATAATTAATTAAAAGGAGAAATCCCTAATTAACTAAGAAAACCGTGTGGGCTTCCTTTGTGGGCTGCTTTGTGCGGCTTCCTTGCTCCTTGGGCTGGCCGAACTTGTGGACTTGATTTCCATGAGTTTGGGTCGGCCCAATGTGTAGGGAATTTCATGATTTGTTTCTTTTAAAGCCCAAGAACCTTCCGGTATCTTCAAGACTTCAAGAAACAGCCTTCTTCTTATTTGGACTTGGTGAATTGCACTTCTTCTTCAAAGATTGTAGAAGATTTGCAATTTGCACATTTCCTCCATTTTCCTCCAAGGCATGGGCTTCTACAATTAACTGAGCATCCTGATGGCAAGCTTGAACAAGGTTGTTGAGTGCATCTCGAACCTTCTTCGCTCTGCTTCTGGTCATTGGCCCAGTTATGTCTACAAGTGGATCCCTCTGGTACGGACTTGGATCCTGAAGCATTGTAGGACCTCTATGTAGAACTCGAACATCCTCCTCAGCTTCTCCGGAATCACTTGCATCTTGACTTTGACTTGTTGGTTGACTTTGGATGCCCTCATCACTTGGACTTAAAGAAACAAATTAATAAAGTTCCCTACAATTTGGGCCAACCCAAAACTCATGGACCAGCCCATAAGTTTTCGGCCAGCCCAAAGAAGCAAGGAGGCCGCACGAACAGCCAAAGAGGAAGCCCACACGGATCCTTAGTAAATTAGGGAATTCTTCTTTTAATTAATTATGTTCTTTTATTCTTTTAAGTTAGTTTCCAAAAAGGGTTCCCTTATTCTTTTTGGGAGTAGGAGTTTTATTCTTTTCCTTATTCTTTTCCTTGTAATTTCGGCAATCACCCAAAGAAAAGAGGTGACCGAATTCTTTTCTACCTTTTCTTACCATTCCTACTTCTTTCCGGGTTTGGTAAAAGAAATTAAAAGCTTGAAAGAAAAAAAAATTTCCCAAGAAGATGAGTTATAATCCAAGAATTTCAAGAATTATCAAGACTAGCAAGGAAAAGAAAACACCTGATTAAGATTTGGTCGGGTTACTTCGACCTCCTCCAGCCACGAAACCACTCCTTAGCTCTGATACCAATTGATGTGGACGGTTGTACACATGCGGATTAAGTTGCCAAGGACCTTGTGATTAACTAGCAAGCTCGTATAATTCCCTAACTTACTTTCGAACTAAGAGAAACAAAGAGAAGCTAACCTAGCTAGTTTGTTTTATAATTCGAACCAAGTGCAAGCAAGTGATGTGGACGGTTGTACACATGCGGATAATGTTGCCAAGGACCTTGTGATTAAGCGGCGAGCGCTTAGAATTCTCAAACTCACGTTCGGCTAAGAGAAACAAGGAAAAGCTAACCTAGCTAGTTTGTTTTATAGTCGAACCAAATGCAAGCAAGAGATTTGAAACATGCGAATAATTAGGTAGAGCAAGAACCTAATTAGCTAAGTTTCATGCAATTATGTAAACAACAACATGCAAATACATAAAGCAATAAAAGGAGGGTACTCAAAACACTAAGTTTATGATCTGAATACTTGTGATTTATTGAAGGGAGTGGCTACCTATTTATAGGTGAGGTAGCCGAATACAAGAAGGTAGAAAAAGAAAAGAATTAAAATTGGAAATTAACCAAGAGGTTAATTTCCTTTACCAAACCCGGAAAGAAGTAGGAATGGTAAGAAAAGAAAGAAAAGAAATTCGGTCACCTCTTTTCTTTGGGTGATTGCCGAAATTACAAGGAAAAGAATAAGGAAAAGAATAAAATTCCTACTCCCTAAAAGAATAAGGGAACCCTTTTTGGAAATTAACTTAAAAGAATAAAACAACTTAATTAAGTAAAAGAAAAGAACCCTAAGTTGGTAACTAGCCGTTTGGACTTGCTAGTCGTTGGGCTTGCTTTGTGCGGCTTCTTCTTGCTTCCTTTTGGGCTGGCCGAAACTTGTGGGCTGGTCCATGAGTTTTGGGTCTGCCCAAATTGTAGGGAACTTTATTAATTTGTTTCTTTTAAGTCCAAGAGCCTTCCGGCATCTTCAAGAACTTCAAGAAACAGCCTTCTTCTTCAATGGGAAGTGGAGAATTGCGCCTCTTCTTCAAGAATGGTTAGAAGAGTTGCAATTTGAACATTTCCTTCTCTTTGCTCCAAGGCGTGTGCTTCTTTTTGGCCGTCCTCTTTGTTTCGTAGATTCTGACTCCTAATGTGTGTTGTTTTCGCCCTTGATGTCCTCATCAGCAAGAGATTGAAACATGCGAATAATTAGGTAGAGCAAGTAACCTAATTAGCTAAGTTTCATGCAATTATGTAAACTACAACATGCAAATACATAAAGCAATAAAGGGATGGCACTCAAACTAATAGTTTTTATGATCTGAATGCGTAAGTTTTATTGAAGGAATTAGGTCCCTATTTATAGGTGTAGGATAGCCGAAAATAATACAAGAAGTAGAAAAAGAAAAGAAGTAGAATTGAAAATTAACCAAGAGGTTAATTTCTTTTACAATACCAAACCCGGAAAGAAGTGGGAATGGTAAGAAAAAGGAAAGAAGAATTCGGTCACCTCCTTATTGGGTGATTGCCAAATTTTACAAGAAAGAATAAGGAAAAGAATAAAATTCCTACTCCCAAAAATGAGAACAAGAAGGAACCCTTTTTGGAAACTAGCTTAAAAGAATAAAAGAAACAACTTAATTACTTAAAAGAAAATCCCTAATTAATTTTAAGGAGCCGTGTGGGCTTGCTTTGTGGGCTTGGCCGTGCGGCTTTCTTGTGGACTCCTTGGGCTGGCCGAAACTTGTGGGCTGGTCTCCATGAGTTTGGGTCGGCCCAAATTGTAGGGAACTTTAATAATTGTTTCTTTAAAGTCCAAGAACCTCCCGGTCCCTTCAAGAACTTCAAGAAACAGCCTTCTTCTTTAATGGGAAGTGCTGAATTGCGCCTCTTCTTCAAGAATGGTTAGAAGAGTTGCAATTTAAACATTTCCTTCTTTCTGCGTCAAGGCGTTGGCTTCTACAATTAACTGAGCGTCCTGATGGCAAGCTTGAACAAGGTTGTTGAGTGCATCTCGAACCTTCTTCGCTCTGCTTCTGGTCATTGGCCTAGTGATGTCTACAAGTGGATCCCTCTGATATGGGCTTGGATCCTGAAGCATTGTTGGGCCTCGATGTAGAACTCGAACCTCCTCAGCTTCTCCGGAACCACTTGCATCTTGACTTGTTGCGTGACTTTGGATTCCCTCATCACTTGATCTATTCCAGAGACATGAAATCGCATGTAGAACATATTCGCTTAGTATTAATTGAATTACGTGCTAATAAATTGTATGCCAATGTGAAGAAATGTACTTTATGTGTTGAAGAAGTTGTGTTTCTCGTTTTTGTGGTCTCTAAAGCTGGTGTCAAAGTTGGCGACGCCAAGGTAAAAGCCATTAGGGAGTGGCCTACACCAACCTCGACCGCACAGGTAAGGTCTTTCCACGGTTTGGCTGGATTTTACCGACAGTTTGTGAAGGACTTTTCCACTAAAGTAGCACCTCTGAACGATTTATGCAATAAGAAGAATTGGGGGCGTGTGGGGGCAAGCTCAGGAAAACGCCTTTACGGTTCTTAAGCATGATCTCACTCATGCACCTGTTTTAGCATTACTTGATTTTGATAAAGTCTTTGAACTAATGTGTGATGCATCAGGTATAGGAATTGGTACAGTTTTAATGCAGGAAGGCAAGCCAATCGCCTATTTCAGTGAGAAGTTGAAGGGAGTTGCCTTAAATTATCCAACTTACGATAAGGAGCTCTATGCAGTGGTCCGTGCTTTCGAGACTTGGTCACATTATTTAATGGCCAAGGAATTTGTTGTTCACAGTGATCACAAGTCCCTTAAACACTTAAAGGGACAGAGTAAGTTAAATAGACTTCATGCTAAATGGGTTAATTTTATTGAAACTTTTCCTTACATTATTAAATATAAGAAAGGGACAGATAATTTGGTTGTTGACGCTCTATCTCGCAGGTATGAAATTCTGGCTATTTTAGATCATTCTTTGCTAGGATTTGCATATCTAAAGGATTTGTATGCTTCTGATATTGATTTTGCTACTTTATATAAAGCATGTGAATCTGGTGCATTCCATAAGTACTATAGACAGGATGGTTTCTTGTTTAGAGAACGTAGGTTATGCATCCCTAGTAGTTCTACTAGGGAATTACTGGTTCGTGAAGCTCACAGTGGGGGACTTATGGGTCATTTTGGCGTACATAAGACACTTGATGTGTTACAGGAACATTTTTATTGGCCTCATATGCGAAAAGATGTACAGCATGTTTGCACTCGTTGCATTAACTGTTTAAAAGCTAAATCTACATCTAAGCCTCATGGACTTTACACGCCTTTACCTATTTCTTCTTTACCTTGGACTGACATTTCAATGGATTTTATTCTAGGTCTTCTGAGGATGCAAGGAGGTAATGACTCCTTATTTGTCATAGTCGATCATTTTTCTAAGATGGCTCACTTTATTCCTTGCAGGAAATCAGATGATGCAAACATGTTGCAGACTTGTTCTTTCAGGGGATAGTTCGGCTTCATGGTATTCATCGAACTATTGTTTCTGATCACGATGTCAAATTTCTGAGTTACTTTTGGAAGACTTTGTGGTCACACCTCGGCACAAAACTACTGTTTTCGACTACAAGTCATCCCCAGACGGATGGTCAGACGGAAGTACCAACCGCACCGTTGGCAATCTATTTCGGGCTTAATACAGAAGAATCTCACATGTTGGGAAGAAATCTTACCGGTTGCAGAGTTTGCCTACAACCGCACCAAGCACTCCTCAACAGGGTTCTGTCCATTCGAAGTTGCCTACGGCTTCACTCCTTTGATGGTTATAGATCTAATCCCTTTGCCGCTAAAGGAACAGGTTAATCTAGATGGCGCCCAGAAGGCTAAAACCGTCAAACACCTGCATGCCACGGTTCGGGCCAACCTTGAGAAAAATTATGCCAGAGCCGCTGCCCATGCAAACCAACGGCGCAAGGCTGTGAACTTTGAACCAGGAGATTGGGTTTGGGATCACACGAGGAAGGAACGATTCCCTGCTGCGAGGAGGATGAAACTCCATCCCTGGGGCGATGGGCCTTTTCAAATCGTGTCCAAGATGGGGCCTAATGCTTACAAGCTTGATTTGCTAGGTGAGTATGGTGTTAGCACTTCATTTAATGTTACTGACTTGTCTCCATTTACTTATGAACAGGATGAAGATTTGAGGTCAAATCATTTTCAACCGGGAGGGGATGATGAGGGCATCCCAAATCCATCAACAAGTCCACAGACAAGTAAGTCCAGATAAGCTGTGGAGGTTCGGGTTCTACACCGAGGCCCAACAATGCTTCAGGATCCAAGTCCGTATCAAAGGGATCCACTTGTAGATATCATTGGGCCAATGACAAGAAGCAGAGCAAAGAAGGTTAAAGAGACTCTTAACAACCTTGTACAAGCTTGCCGACAAGATGGTCAATTGATGGTAGAAGCCAATGCCTTGGAGAACAAAGCCAGAAAGGTTCAAATTGCAACTCTCCTTACAATTCTTGAAGAAGAGGCGCAATTCCCCATTCCACAATGAAGAGAATGCTGTTTCTTGAAGTTCTTGAAGACGCCGAAAGGTTCTTGGACTTTAAAGAGACATTTCTTGAAGTTTTTGATTTTCTTGAAAATCTTGAATTTCATATTTGGCAGAATCTTGAAAATCTTGATTCCGAAATGATTCCAGGAGATTCCAAAATGATGAGGGCATCCCAAGTCCACAAGCAAGTGAGTCCAGAGAAGCTGAGGAGGCTCGGGTTCTACAACGAGGTCCAATAATGCTTCAGGATCCAAGTCCATATCAAAGGGATCCACTTGTAGACATCATTGGGCCAATGACCAGAAGCAGAGCAAAGAAGGTTCAAGAGACACTCAACAACCTTGTACAAGCCTGCCAACAGGACGCCCAACTGGTGGTAGAAGCCAACGCCTTAAAGAACAGAGACGGAAAGGTTCAAATTGCAACTCTCCTTACAATTCTTGAAGAAGAGGCGCAATTCCCCAATCCACAATGAAGAAGAAGGCTGTTTCTTGAAGTTCTTGAAGACGCCGGAAGGTTCTTGGACTTTAAAGAAACATTTCTTGAAGTTCTTGGTTTTTCTTAAAATTCTTGAATTTCATATTTTGCAGAATCTTGAAGAATCTTGAAATCTTGAAAAACTTGATTCCAAAATGATTCCGGGAGGTTCCAGAAGATTCCAGAAGCTCCCTACATCATTCCATAATGTGACATCAACATTGGGCCGACCCAACTCATGGAGTCCATTCCACAAAGTCGGCCAGCCCAATAAAGAAGCCCACACGGCCAAGCCTAGTCCATTAGGGTTGGAAATTAAGGGTTAGGGTTTGGGGAAAATAAGGGTTTGTGCATGTTCCCTATTTTGCCCTTAGTTTAATTAGTTTCCCAAAAGGGTTCCTTCTTGATCTCCTTTTTGGAGTAGGATTTTTTATTCCTTTTCCTTATTGTTTTTAAGTTGTAAATTCGGCTGCCACTAAACTAAAAGGGGTGACCAAAATTTCCTTTCCTTTTCTTTTACCATTACCCACTTCTTTCAGGTTTGGTATTGTAAAAGAAATCAATCTCTTGATTGGTTTCCAATTCTACTTCTTTTTCCTACTTCTTTTAGGTGATATTTTCGGCTGTTTCTTACTTATAAATAGGCAGCCGCACCTCATTAATAAAACAAGTATTCAGATCATAAAACTATTAGTTTGAGTACTCTCCCTTTATTGCTTTATGTATTTTGCATGCTTGGAATTTACATATTGCATGAAACTTAGCTTAATTAGGTTAATTGCTCTACCTAATTAATTTCGCATGTTTCAACTCTTTCTTACACTTGGTTCGAATTCTTAAAATAAATTAGCTTAGGTTAGTTTATTTTTGGTTCTCTTATTTTCGGGTAAGTTAGGGGTTATACGAGCTACGCTACTTAATCACACTTTTCGGGCAACTTTCATCCGCATGTGTACAACCGTCCACATCAATTGGTATCAGAGCTTAGGAGTGGTTTCGTGGCTGGAGAAGGTCGAAGTAACCCGCTCGAATCTTTATTAGGTGTTTTCTTTTCCTTGTTAGTCTTGTTCGTCTTGAAATTCTTGGATTTAGAACGCATCTTCTTGGGGAAATTTTTTTTTTTTCTTTCAAGCTCTGAATTTCAGTTTTTGGTGCTGGTTACCCTATCTTAAAATTGAAAATTCCTTAGAAAAATTGAACCAAATTTTAAAGTACTGAAAAACGCAACTTAGGGTTTTAATATTACCTTCTTTTTGCGAAAAGCTTGTACTGTTTTGGGGCTGTTTTTCTTACATTAAAATTGCATATCCCTTGTGATGTGGACGGTTGTACACATGCGGAAGTTGCCAAGGACCTTGTGATTAAGAAGCAAGCTCGTATATGACTCAATCTTACTTTCAAAACTAAGAGAAGCTAACCTAGCTAATTTGTTTTATAGTTTGAACCAAGTGTAAGAAAGAGTTTGAAACATGCGAATAATTAGGTAGAGCAAGTGATGTGGACTGTTGTACACATGCGGATAATGTTGCCAAGGACCTTGTGATTAAGCGGCGAGCTCTTAGAATTCTCTAACTTACTTTCGGCTAAGAGAAACAAAGAGAAGCTATCCTAAGCTAACTTGTTTTATAGTCGAACCAAGTGTCAGAAAGAGATTTGAAACATGATAATAATTAGGTAGAGCAAGAACCTAATTAGCTAAGTTTCATGCAATTATGTAAACTACAACATGCAAATACATAAAGCAATAAAAGGAGGGTACTCAAACACTAAGTTTTATGATCTGAATACTCTGAATATTATTGAAGTTTCGGCCCCTATTTATAGGCTTTAAGGGCAGCCAGAATTGGTACAAGAAGTAGAAGAAGGAAAGAAGTAGAATTGGAAATTAACCAAGAGGTTAATTTCCTTTACAATACCAAACCCAGAAAGAAGTAGGAATGGTAAGAAAAGGCAAGAAGAAATTCGGTCACCTCTTTATTGGGTGATTGCTGAATTGTACAAGAAAGAATAAGGAAAAGAATAAAACTCCTACTTCCAAAAAGAATAAGGGAACCCTTTTTGGAAACTAACTTAAAAGAATAAAAGAAACAACTTAATTAATTAAATCCCTAACTAATAAGGAGCCGTGTGGGCTTTGCTTAATGGGCTGGCCGTGCGGCTTCATTGTGGACTCCTTGGTCTGGCCGAAACTTGTGGGCTGGTCCTCCATGAGTTTGGGTCGGCCCAATTTGTAGGGAACTTTATTAATTTGTTTCTTTAAGTCCAAGAACCTTCCGGCATCTTTAAGAACTTCAAGAAACAGCCTTCTTCTTTAATGGGAAGTGGTGAATTGCGCCTCTTCTTCAAGAATGGTTAGAAGAGTTGTAATTTGAACATTTCCTTCTTTCTGCTTCAAGGCGTTGGCTTCTACAATCAACTGAGCGTCCTGATGGCAAGCTTGAACAAGGTTGTTGAGTGCTTCTCTAACCTTCTTCGCTCGGCTTCTAGTCATTGGCCCAGTGATGTCTACAAGTGGATCCCTCTGATATGGGCTTGGATCCTGAAGCATTGTTGGGCCTCGATGTAGAACTCGAACCTCCTCAGCTTCTCCGGAACCACTTGCTTGATGACTTGTTGCGTGACTCTGGATGCCCTCATCATCCCCTCCCGGTTGAAAAGGATTTGACCTCAAATCAACATCCTGTTCATGAGTAAAAGGAGACAAGTCAACAACATTAAAGGAAGAACTAACACCATACTCACCTGGTAAATCGAGTTTGTAGGCGTTAGGTCCAATCTTGGAAACGATCTGAAAAGGTCCATCGCCCCTTGGATGGAGTTTGGTCCTTCGTGCAGCAGGGAATCGTTCCTTCCTCATGTGAACCCAAACCCAGTCGCCTGGTTCAAAGTTCATAGCCTTGCGCCGTTGGTTTGCATTGGCGGCGGCTTTTGCGTATGTCTTCTCCAGATTAGCTCGAACTTTGGCATGTATGCGCTGCACAGTTTCAGCTTTCTTTGCACCATCGAGATTAACCTGTTCCTTTAGCGGCAAAGGGATGAGATCCATCACCGTCAAAGGAGTAAAGCCGTAGGCAACTTCAAATGGACAGAACCCTATTGAGGAGTGCTTGGTTCGGTTGTATGCAAACTCTGCAACCGGCAAGATGTCTTCCCAACGCTTTAGATTCTTCTAAATTAACGCCCTAAGGAGATTGCCAACGGTACGGTTGGTGACTTCTGTCTAACCATCCGTCTGTGGATGACTTGTAGTCAAAAACAACAGTTTTGTGCCGAGGCGGGATCACAAAGTCTTCCAAAAGTAACTAAAAAATTTGACGTCGCGATCGGACACAATTGTTCTCGGAATTCCATGCAACCGAACTATTCCTTGAAAGAATAACTCAGCTACATGTCTGGCATCATCCGATTTTCTGCAAGGAATAAAATGCGCCATTTTAGAAAACCGATCAACAACGACAAATAAAGAATCATTACCTTTCTGCGTCCTCGGAAGACCTAGAATAAAATCCATAGAAATGTCAGTCCAAGGTACAGAAGGTACAGGCAAAGGCGTGTAAAGTCCATGGGGTTTTGATGTAGATTTAGCTTGCAAACAATTAATGCAACGAGTGCAAACATGCTGTACATCCCTTCTCATATGCGGCCAATAAAAGTGCTCATGCAACAGTTCAAGTGTTTTATGCACACCAAAATGACCCATAAGACCCCCACTATGAGCTTCACGAACCAGTAATTCCCTAGCAGAACTACGAGGGATGCATAACCTATTTTCCTTAAACAGAAAACCATCATGTCTATAGTACTTATGGAATGCACCAGATTCACATGCTTTATATATATCCGAAAAATCAACATCACAAGCATATAAATCTTTGAGATATGCAAATCCTAGCAAAGAATGACCTAAAACAGCCAAAATTTCATACCTGCGAGATAGAGCGTCAGCAACTAAATTATCTTTACCTTTCTTATACTTAATAATGTAAGGAAAAGATTCAATAAAGTTAACCCACTTAACATGACGTCTATTCAATTTATTCTGTCCTTTTAAATGCTTAAGAGACTCATGATCACTATGAACAACAAATTCCTTAGCCATCAAATAATGCGACCAAGTCTCAAAGGCGCGGACAACTGCATAGAGCTCCTTGTCGTAGGTTGGATAATTCAAGGCAACCCCCTTTAGCTTCTCACTGAAAAAGGCGATTGGCTTTCTTTCTTGCATTAAAACTGCACCAATTCCAACACCTGATGCATCACACATTAGTTCAAACACTTTATCAAAATCAGGTAATGCTAAAACAGGTGCATGCGTGAGATCATGCTTTAAAACAGTAAAGGCGTTTTCCTGAGCCTGCCCCCACACAAATGGCGTGTTCTTCTTGCACAGATCATTGAGAGGCGTGGCCTTTGTGGAAAAATCCTTCACAAACCGTCTGTAGAATCCAGCCAATCCGTGGAATGACCGAACCTGTGCGGCCGAGGTTGGTTGCGGCCAATCCCTAATGGCCTTAATGATGTGGACGGTTGTACACATGCGGATTAAGTTGCCAAGGACCTTGTGATTAAGTAGCGTAGCTCGTATAACTCCCCTAACTTACTTTCGAACTAAGAGAAACAAGCTAACCTAAGCTAATTTTTTTTTATAGGCCGAACCAAGTGTAAGAAAGAGATTTGAAACATGAGAATAATTAGGTAGAGCAAGTAACCTAATTAGCTAAGTTTCATGCAATTATGTAAACTACAACATGCAAATACATAAAGCAATAAAGGGATGGCACTCAAACTAATAGTTTTTATGATCTGAATGCATGAATATTATTGATGTATTCGGCCCCTATTTATAGATGTAAGGGCAGCCGAAAAAAGGTTACAAGAAGTAGAAGAAGGAAAGAAGTAGAATTGGAAATTAACCAAGAGGTTAATTTCCTTTACCAAACCCGGAAAGAAGTAGGAGAATGGTAAGAAAAGAAAACAAATTTCGGTCACCCTCTTTTAGGTAAGTGGCAGCCGAATTACAACTTAAACAATAAGGAAAAGAATAACTCCTACTACTCCAAAAAGAGATCAAGAAGAACCCTTTTTGGAAACTAACTAAAAGAGTAAAAAGAAACTTAAAGAACCCTAACTAATGAAGAGCCGTGTGGGCTTCCTTTGTGGGCTTTAGCCGTGCGGCTTCTTGTGCTTCCTTTTGGGCTGGCCAAAACTTGTGGGCTGGTTCTCCATGAGTTTGGGTCGGCCCAAATTGTAAGGAACTTTAATAATTGTTTCTTTAAAGTCCAAGAACCTCCTGGCATCTTCAAGACTTCAAGAAACAGCCTTCTTCTTTAATGGGAAGTGCTGAATTGCGCCTCTTCTTTAAGAATGGTTAGAAGAGTTGCAATTTGAACATTTCCTTCTTTCTGCTTCAAGGCGTTTGCTTCTATTTGGCCGTCCTGTTGGTTTCGTGAATCCTGACTCATAATGTGCGTTGTTTTAGCCCTGGATGTCCTCATCATTCCCTCCCTGTTGGAAAGGATTCGTCCTCAAATCCAAGTTGCTGAAAACAAACAGAAACAAGTCAGGAAGGTTAACACAAAACAGAGATCACGCTTACCTGTGAAATTAAGCTTGTAAGCAGGGGGCCCTATTGTCGACACGATCTGAAAATGCCTATCGCCATCACGGGCGATAATCTCCTTGGACATCTCCTTCGCCGTGTAGGCAACATGCAACACAGCCAAAAGCTCGACGATCTGTCGTGGCAACTCCGTTGTCTCCTCTGGATTGGCGTTGTAGGCCGGGTGATTTGGAAGAGGAGCGCCAGGTATGAAGTCGATCTGATGTTTAATTCCTCGTAGCTGCGGCAGACCCTGCGGCAGCTCTTCTGGAAAAACATCGTTGAATTCCTGCAACAAAGAATTGACTTCTATAGGGATATCCCGAGGATATCGTCAGGGTTAGCACAATTATCTTTACATACTAAAACCAGTACATCATCATTGTTGTCTACACTTGACCTATCTCCCCTAAAGGTGCGAAACAACACTACCCTTAACTTTGTCCTGATCAGGCTTATCAGAGTTCGCCTTACTACCCTTTACAATTTCCTTCCCCTTACCCTTCTCCTGGCGTTTCTCAGCTCCCCAAGTCGCGATCGCATCCTTGATTTGAACAGCTTCGGATCGCACTTCGTGAGGTGGCATGGGTAGGAATGTGTGGATTTTGCCCTCCTGGCAGACTGAGTAAGTGTTGGCGACCCCATCTGATGAGGGCATCCGAAGTCAAGCAACAAGTCAAAGTCAACAAGCAAGTGGTTCCGGAGAAGCTGAGGAGGAGGTTCGAGTTCTACATCGAGGCCCGACAATGCTTCAGGATCCAAGCCCATATCAGAGGGATCCACTTGTAGACATCACTGGGCCTATGACCAGAAGCAGAGCGAAGAAGGTTCGAGATGCACTCAACAACCTTGTTCAAGCTTGCCATCAGGATGCTCAGCTGATTGTAGAAGCTCACGCCTTGGAGCAAAATAGAGGAAATGTTCAAATTGCAACTCTTCTAACAATCCTTGAAGAAGAGGCGCAATTTAGCACTTCACATTAAAGAAGAAGGCTGTTTCTTGAAGTCTTGAAGATGCTGGAAGGTTCTTGGGCTTTAAAGAAACAATTCATGAAATTCCCTACAATTTGGGCCAACCCAAAACTCATGGACCAGCCCACAAGTTTTCGGCCAGCCCAAGGAGTCCACAAAGGAAGCCGCACGGCCCATCCAAGGAGAAAGCCCACACGGCCAGCCCAAGGAGAAGCCACACGGTTTTAGGGACTATTTTCGGATTTTTTTATTAAGTTATTTTATTTTTAAGTTAGTTTCCAAAAAGGGTTTCCTTATTCTTTTTGGAAGTAGGAATTTTATTGTTTTCTTGATTTTTTAGTTTACAAATTCGGCTACCTCATGTTTAAGGTAAAACCGAATTCTACTTGCCTTTTCTTACCATTCCTACTTCTTTCCGGGTTTGGTAATTGTAAAAGAAATTAACCTCTTGGTTAATTTCCAATTCTAGTTCTTTTCTTTTTCTACTTCTTGTACTTTCGTCCACCCTACACTTATAAATAGGGGCCGACTTCTTCAATAATACTTAGCATATTTCAGATCAAAAACTTAGTGTTTGAAGTATCTCCTTTTATTGCTTTATGTATTTGCATGTCGTAATTTACATACTTGCATGAAACTTAGCTAATTAGGTTCTTGCTCTGCCTAGTTATTCGCATGTTTCACACCTCTTTCTTGCACTTGGTTCGAATTTATAAACAAGTTGGTCAGGATAGTTTTTCCTTTGTTTTATCAAATCCGAACGTGAGTTAAAGGTTTTGTAAGAGCTTGTCACTTAGTCACAAGGTCCTTGGCAACATTATCCGCATGTGTACATCCGTCCACATCAATTGGTATCAGAGCTAAGGAGTGGTTTTGTGACCGAAGGAGATCAACCGATCAAATCCTTTCCAGGTGTTTTCTTTTCCTTGTTAGTCTTGATTATTCTCGAAATTCTTGGAATTGAACTCATCTTCTTGGGGGAAAATTTTTTTTTCTTCAAGCTTTTGAATTTTCGGATTTTGGTACTGTTTTTCCATCTTTAAAGGCCGAAAATTCTTTTCATGAAATCGTAACCCTTGCTGAAATTTCATAAACCGAAAATCGGGCCTTAAATTTCAAACTAGTACTCGGATTTTTGGCTAGGGTTTCGGGTTTTCAGTTGTTAATTGCTGGGCCTTTTGCGACACTTTTCCACCCTTCTTTTGTGCTGATTTTGTTGGAAAATTGTGAGTTTTGCGGTTGATGTTAAGCAGCTCACTTGTTTGCGCATTGTAAAATTGCATGATCTAGTTTTGGATACTTTCTTTCGAATTCTTGAAAATATAGTGAATTCTTGATTTTGTATCCTTGTGCTGCTAAGATTATCCCTGGGATTAGGCTAGTAAATTGAAAATTTGTTTTTGCTGGCCCTAGGGTTCTCAGTCGCATATTGCTAAAGTTGGTACTGTTTTTGGCCACTAGGGGGTATTAATTTCGCAAATTTGGTACTGTTTTGCATATTAGAAGAATTGATAATTTGTGGGGATTGTTTCTTGATTACCTATTGGGTGGGTGATCGGTTCTTTGGGTAGTTTTAGTACTTTCCTGAAGTGTTTCAACAACTCTGCTATTTTTTCTTTGCTTCTATTCACTTTGAATTGCCCTGCTTTCAATTGCCTAGATATCTTTTCGTGCTACCTAGACATTACTCTTTAATTATAGTTTGGATTTTGTCATCGTGCACACTCATCTTTTCTGAAATTTGAGGGCTTAACCCCGAAATTTCCTGTTGTGTACTTCATATCTGAACTATATTACAAAGTATCGTTTTACGAAAAATTTTTCAAACAGAACCAAGGGTTGGTTTTTGCGAAAATTTTGCTTCTTTCTTAAGTGTCATTGCTTTTGTGTGATTTGCTGCGTGCCTTATACATTTATCAATACCGGAGGTTTCAGTGGAAAAAGGCTTGAGTGCACATCTTATACAGGGCGCCACCCTAGAGTGAAACACATTTGTGTGTAGCTATTAGGTGGGAAACACTTGGGGGAATAAGGGGGTAAGGTTATTTCTCACTTTTCCTTATTCTTAGCAGACAGTTTTCGCTTTCTTATCCAGTCAGGTGGAGGTGCTCCTAACCCTTTGGGAAACGAGCAAATCCTGGCTGCGATTGCGCAACTCTCCGCGCGATTCGCTCAACTCACGGAGGAAGTCGCCGAACTTAGGACTGAACGGGAACAGAGGCGCACAGATTCAGACGACGATGTTGCCGGCCCAGGCACCAACGCCGCAGACCAGCCTTTCGCAGGCCACAGTCAGTGCAAGACAACCGTTCCGCCCTTTGCCGGAGGCACGAATCCAGAGGACTATCTCGACTGGGAGATGAAGATGGAGCGCATTTTTGAACTTCATGCGATCCCGGAACACAAGAAAGTCCAACTTGCAGTGGTTCATTTCACCGACTATGCCCTAATCTGGTGGAATCAACAGCAGGACCAGCGCAGGAATACGCGACCAATGCGTGCCCGCGCACCGCCTCTCTCTTGGTTTGATTTGACTACTTTAATGCATAGAACTATTGTACCTGATTACTATTTTAGAGAATTGTATAGGAAATTACATACTCTTGTACAAGGTTCTATGTCTGTAGATGAGTACTATTGAAAATTAGAGATGGCAAAACTTAGGGCTAATGTACAGGAAGATGAGCCCACATCTATGGCTCGTTTTCTTAGTGGTTTAAAACCGGGTATTGCTTTAGCTGTGGAATTGCAGAATGCTACAACGCTGACAGACATGCTGCACAAAGCTCGGGTTATGGAGGAGTATCTGAAGTCCGTTCCACCAGTCCGGACACCTACCCGCGCCCCACCAGCCTGGCGCAAGAATCTGACCTATTCGCCACCAGCAAGGAGGCCGATCATGTCTGAACGCAAAGCCATAGTCCCTGTTGTCGCCGCCACTTCTTCTTCTTCAACGCCAAGCAAAACGCCATCCGCTCCCAGACAGTCCATCAGCAACGTAACTTGCCATAAGTGCTCAGGCCGTGGCCACTACATGCGTGACTGTCCCAACATACGGAAGGTATTATTGGGCCAAGATGGTGAGTACATCTCAGAAGATGATGAAGAAGAAACAACCGTTGACCCTACACAGGAGTTGACTGACAGCACTCCGTCTGCACCAGTGGAGCAATTCGAGTTCCTTGAAAAAGATCCATCTCAGAACTTGGTTACTCGCACTCTGACTACAGCTGCTATCCCGGACACGTCCCAAAGGACAAACATCTTCCATGCCCGAACCAAGGTAAATGGAAAGTTATGTGTTCTGATTATTGATGGAGGGAGTTGTACTAACGTTGCTAGTGAGTATATGGTTGATAAGCTGCGCCTCCCTGTCATCAATCATCCCCGTCCTTATCGGCTTCAATGGCTCGACAGCTCAGACGGCTACAGAGTCACAAAGCAGGTAAGCGTACCACACGCTATCGGTAAGTTCGAATCCACGGTTTTATGTGATGTTCTGCCAATGGAGGCTTGTCACATTCTACTCGGACGACCACGGCTCTTTGACCTGAAGGCAACACATGATGGGGTCGCCAACACCTACTCGGTCTGCAAGGAGGGCAAGATCCACACGTTCCTACCCATGCCACCGGCTGAAGTGCGATCAGAAGCTGTTCGTATGAAGGAGTCACTCGCAAACTGGGAAGCTGAAAGGCGCCAAGCGAAGGGTAAGGGGAAAGAACTTGTAAAGGGTAGTCAGCGAACTATGATAAGCCTGATCAGGACAAAGTTAGGAGTAGTTATTTTGCTACTAAGGGAGAGATAGGTCAAGTGTTAGACAGCAATGCTGATGTACTGGTTTTAGTCTGTAAAGATAGTTGTACTAACCCTGACGATATCCCTCGGGATATCCCTATGCAAGTCGTTTCTTTGTTGCAGAAAGTCTCCGATGTCTTTCCAGAAGAGCTGCCGCAGGGATTGCCGCCTCTGCATGGGATTGAACATCCGCTCGACTTCATCCCTGGCCAGAGCCGCCACCCATGCAAGCCAGAGCCAGAGCCGCCGCCCCTGCATGCCAGGGCTTGGGCGCACCTTGCGGAATACTACACAGCAGTGTTCCATGTTGTCTACACTGTGAAAGAGATGTCCAAGGAGATTAACGCCCGTGATGGCGATAGCCCTTTTCAGATCGTGTCGACAATTGGGCGTCATGCTTACAAGCTTGATTTCACAGGTAAGTATGATCTATGTTTTGTGTTAATCTTCCTGACTTGTTTCTGTTTGTTTTCAGCACCTTGGATTCGAGGACGAATCCTTTCCAACCGGGAGGGAATGATGAGGATATCCAGAGCTAAAACAGCACACATTATGAGTCAAAAAGATGGACGCCAAATGGAAGCTCACGCCTTGGAGGAAAATGGAGGAAATGTTTAAATTGCAACTCTTCTAACAATCCTTGAAGAAGAGGCGCAATTCAGCACTTCACATTAAAGAAGAAGGCTGTTTCTTGAAGTCTTGAAGATGTCGGAAGGTTCTTGGGCTTTAAAGAAACAATTCATGAAATTCCCTACAATTTGGGCCAACCCAAAACTCATGGACCAGCCCACAAGTTTTTGGCCAGCCCAAGGAGTCCACAAAGGAAGCCGCACGGCCCATCCAAGGAGAAAGCCCACACGGCCAGCCCAAGGAGAAGCCACACGGTTTTAGGGATTATTTTCGGATTTTTTTATTAAGTTATTTTATTTTTAAGTTAGTTTCCAAAAAGGGTTTCCTTATTCTTTTTGGAAGTAGGAATTTTATTCTTTTCTTGATTTTTTAGTTTACAAATTTGGCTCACTCATGTTTAAGGTAAAACCGAATTCTACTTGCCTTTTCTTACCATTCCTACTTCTTTCCGGGTTTGGTAATTGTAAAAGAATTAACCTCCTGGTTAATTTCCAATTGTAGTTCTTTTCTTTTTCTACTTCTTGTACTTTCGGCCACCCTACACTTATAAATAGGGGCCGTGATGAGGATATCCAGAGCTAAAACAGCACACATTATGAGTCAGAAAGATGGACGCCAAATGGAAGCCCACGCCTTGGAGCAAAATGGAGGAAATGTGCAATTTGCAACTCTTCTAACTATCTTGGAAGGAGAGGCGCAAATCATCCAGCATTAATCAAGAAGAAGGCTGTTTCTTGAAGTCTTGAAGATGCCGGAAGGTTCTTGGACTTAAAAGAAACAAATTAATAAAGTTCCCTACAAATTGGGCCGACCCAAAAACTCATGGACCAGCCCACAAGTTTTCGGCCAGCCCAAGTGGAAGCATGAAGCCGCACGGCCCAATCCAAGGAGAGAAGCCCACACGGCCAACCCAAGGAGGAAGTCACACGGCTTTGGGTTTTAGGGAAATTAGTTTTCAGAATTTTAATTAAGTCTTTTTTAGTCTTTTAGTTAATTTCCAAAAAGGGTTTCCTTATTCTTTTTGGAAGTAGGATTTTTATTCTTTTCCTACTTGTTTTCTAATTAGTTTTCCTTCTTGATTTTGGTCTTGTAAATTCGGCAATCACTCCATTAAGAGGTGACCGAATTTTAGTTTCCTTTTCTTACCATTCCTACTTCTTTCCGGGTTTGGTAATTGTACAAGGAATTAACCTCTTGGTTAATTTCCAATTCTAATTCTTTTCCTTTTCTTTTTCTACTGATTTTCGGCCATCTTTACTCCTATTTAAAGGGGCCGAAACTTCAATAAAATTTAGAGTATTTCAGATCAAAAACTTAGTGTTTGAGATACCTCCTTTTATTTCTTTATGTATTTGCATGTTGTAGTTTACATAATTGCATGAAACTTAGCCTTTTAGGTTCTTGCTCAGCCTAATTGTTCGCATGTTTCACACCTCTTTTCTTGCACTTGGTTCGAATTCTTAAACAAACTGGTCAGGATAGTTTATCCCTTGTTTTATCAATTCCGAACGTAAGTTAAAGGTTTTTAGAGCTTGTCACTTAATCACAAGGTCCTTGGCACTTAATCACAAGGTCAGGCGAACTCTGATAAGCCTGATCAGGACAAAGTTAGGAGTAGTTGTTTTGCAACAAGAGGAGAGATAGGTCAAGTGTTAGACAGCAATGCTGATGTATTTGTTTTAGTCTGTAAAGATAACTGTGCTAACAATGACGATATCCCTCGGGATATCCCTACAAAAGTCAATTCTTTGTTGCAGGAATTTTCTGATGTATTTCCAGACAAGTTGCCTTAGGGTCTGCCGCCACTTCGAGGAATTAAACTTCAGATTGACTTCATCCCTGGCGCGCCTATACCAAATTGCCCTACGTACAAAGCAAATCCGGAGGAAACGAAGGAGCTGCAAGCGCAAATCGAGAAGCTATTGGCGCATGGTAAGGTAAGGGAATCTCTAAGTCCTTGTGCTGTACCTGTTATTCTAGTCCCTAAGAAAGAAGGTACATGGAGAATGTGTATGGATTGTAGAGCTGTAAATAAGATAACAATCAAGTATATGCATCATATCCCTAGGCTTGATGACATGTTAGAAGATTTGCATGGTTCTACTGTTTATACAAAAATAGATCTAACACAGGGCTATCATCAAATTCGCATGAGGGAGGGGGACGAATGGAAGACTGCTTTTAAAACTAAATTTGGTTTATATGAGTGGTTAGTCATGCCCTTTGGTCTCACCAATGCACCTAGTACTTTCATGAGGTTAGTGAATCATATGCTTAGAAAGTTTATAGGTAAATTTGTTGTTGTGTATTTTGATGATATCTTGATCTATTCCAGGGATTATAATTCGCATATTGAACATCTTCGTTTGGTTTTAATTGAATTGCGTGCTAATCAATTATATGCCAAGATGCAAAATTGTACCTTTTGT
This sequence comes from Leptodermis oblonga, assembly GCA_016801395.1. NCBI lineage: Eukaryota > Viridiplantae > Streptophyta > Magnoliopsida > Gentianales > Rubiaceae > Leptodermis > Leptodermis oblonga. The sequence continues at coordinate 22,673,005 of CM028759.1, read as the reverse complement.
GTTTCGGAGGTTGTTTTTCTTGGTTTTGTAGTCTCTGCAGAAGGTGTCAAAGTTGATGATACCAAGGTGAAGGCCATTAGGGATTGGCCGCAGCCAACATCGGCCGCCCAGGTTCGGTCATTCCATGGATTGGCTGGATTCTACAGACGGTTTGTAAAAGATTTCTCCACTAAAGCCGCGCCCCTCAATGATCTCTGCAAGAAGAACACGCCATTTGTGTGGGGGCCAGCTCAGGAAAAATCTTTTACTGTTTTAAAGCATGATGATGAGGGCATCCAAAGTCAACAACACGCAACAAGTCAAACTAAAAGTGATTCCGGAGAAGCTGACGAGGAGGTTCGAGTTCTACATCGAGGCCCAACAATGCTTCAGGATCCAAGCCCATATCAGAGGGATCCACTTGTAGACATCACTGGGCCCATGACTAGAAGCAGAGCGAAGAAGGTACGAGAAGCTCTCAACAACCTTGTGCAAGCTTGCCATCAAGATGCCCAGCTGATTGTAAAAGCCCACGCCTTGGAGCAAAATGGAGGAAATGTGCAATTTGCAACTCTTCTAACTATCTTGGAAGAAGAGGTGCAAATCATCCAACATTAATCAAGAAGAAGGCTGTTTCTTGAAGTCTTGAAGATGCCGGAAGGTTCTTGGACTTAAAAGAAACAAATTAATAAAGTTCCCTACAAATTGGGCCGACCCAAAAACTCATGGATCAGCCCACAAGTTTTCGGCCAGCCCAAGGCATGAAGCCGCACGGCCCAATCCAAGGAGAAGAGCCCACACGGCCAACCAAGGAAAAAGCCACACGGCTTAGGGTTTAATTTTCAGATTTTAATTAAGTTATTTTATTTTTAGTTAGTTTCCAAAAAGGGTTTCCTTATTCTTTTTGGAAGTAGGAGTTTTATTCTTTTCTTGATTTTAGTTACAAATTCGGCTACCTCATGTTTAAGGTAAAACCGAATTCTTGTTGCCTTTTCTTACCATTCCTACTTCTTTCCAGGTTTGGTAAATTGTACAAGAAATTAACCTCTTGGTTAATTTCCAATTGTAGTTCTTTTCTTATTCTACTTTTTGTACTAAATTTCGGCCACCCTTCTCTTATTTAAGGGGACCGAATTCATCAATAAACTCAGAGTATTTCAGATCATAAACTTAGTGTTTGAAGTACCTCCTTTTATTGCTTTATGTATTTGCATGTCGTAGTTTACATAATTGCATGAAACTTAGTCAATTAGGTTCTTGCTCTGCCTAGTTGTTCGCATGTTTCACACCTCTTTTCTTGCACTTGGTTCGAATTTGTAAACAAATTGGTCAGGATAGTTTATCCCTTGTTTTATCAAACTCGAACGTGAGTTAAAGGTTTTTGTAAGAGCTTGTCACTTAATCACAAGGTCCTTGGCACATTATCCGCATGTGTACAACCGTCCACATCAATTGGTATCAGAGCTAAGGAGTGGTTTCGTGACCGGAGGAGATCAACCGATCAAATCCTTTTCCAAGTGTTTTCTTTTCCTTGTTAGCTTTGATTATTCTTGAAATTCTTGGAATTGAATTCATCTTCTTGGGGGGGAAATTTTTTTCTTCCAGCTTAAAATTGCGATTTTGTGTACTATTTTTCCATCTTTAAAATCGCAAATTTTCTTAAAATTCGGATACCCTTGCTGCACTTTTTCGAAATTAAAATCGGACCTCAATTGTCAAATTAGGTTTTCGGTTTTGTGACACTAGGGTTCGGGTTTTTCCGTCGCTAATTCACGCGACCTAGGGTTTTGTTGCTTGGTTTTTGCGACACTTTCTACCCTTCTTTTGGTGCTGATTTTGTTGAAAAATTGTGAGTTTTGCGGTTGATGTTAAGCAGCTCACTTGTTTGCGCATTGTAAAAATTGCATGCTCTACTTTTGGATACTTTCTTTTGAATTCTTGAAAATATTGTGAATTCTTGATTTCGTATCCTTGTGCTGCTAAGATTATCCCTGGGAATAGGCTAGTAACTCAAAGAATTGTTTTTGCTGGCCCTAGGGTTTTCATAATTACAAATCGCATATTGCTATAATTTAGTACTGTTTTCGGCCATTAAAGGATAGTAATTTCGCAAATTTGGTACTGTTTTGCATATTAGAAGAATTGATAATTTGTGGGGATTGGTTTCTTGATTACCTATTGGGTGGGTGATCGCTTCTTTGGGTAGTTTAGGCTTTCCTGAAGTCGTTTCAACTCTGCTAATTTTCTTTGCTTCTATTCACTTTGAATTGCCCTACTTTCAAATTGCCTAGTTATCTTTTCGTGCGACCTGAACATTAGATCTTTAAATTATAATTTGGATTTTGTCATCGTGCACACTCATCCTTTCTGAAATTTAAGGGCTTAACCCCGAAATTTTCTGTTGTGTACATCATATCTGAATTATATTACATAAATATCGTTTTACGAAAAGATTTTTCAAAAAGAACCAAGTGTGGTTTTTGTGAAAATTTTTGCTTCTTTCTTAAGTGTCATTGCTTTTGTGTGAATTGCTGCTTGCCTTATACATTTATCAATACCGGGAGGTTTGAGTGGTAAAAGGCTTGAGTGCACATTTTATACAGGGCGCCACCCTAGAGCGATACACGGGGTTTGTGTGTAGCTATTAGGTGGGAAACACTTGGGGGAATAAGGGGGTAAGGTTATTTCTCACTTTTCCTTATTCTTAGCAGACAGATTTTCGCTTCTTTATCCAATGTCCGGTGGAGGTGCTCCTAACCCTATGGGCAACGAGCAAATCCTGACTGCGATTGCGCAACTCTCCGCGCGATTCGCTACACTCACGGAGGAAGTCGCCGAACTCAAGACAGAACGGGACCAGAGGCGCACAGACTCAGACGACGAGCCGGCTGGTCCAGGCACCAATGCCGCAGACCAGCCTTTCGCAGGCCTCAGTTAGTGCAAGACAACCGTTCCGCCCTTTGCCAGAGGCACGAATCCAGAGGACTATCTCGACTGGGAGATGAAGATGGAGCGCATTTTTGAACTTCATGCGATCCCGGAACACAAGAAAGTCCAACTTGCAGTGGTCCATTTCACCGACTATGCCCTAATCTGGTGGAATAAAAAACAGGACCAGCGCAGGAATACGCGCCCTATCCGTGCCCGCGCACCGCCTCTCTCTTGGTTTGATTTGACTACATCTATGCGTAGGACTTTTGTACCAAATTATTATTTTATAGAATTGTATAGAAAGTTACATACTCTTGTACAAGGTTCAATGTCAGTAGATGAGTATTATAGAAAGTTAGAGATGGCTAAAATTAGGGCTAATGTACAAGAAGACGAACCCGCCTCAATGGCTCATTTTCTTAGTGGTTTAAACAGGGGTATTGCTTTAGCTGTGGAATTGCAGAATGCTACAACGCTGACAGACATGCTGCACAAAGCTCGGGTTATGGAGGAGTATCTGAAGTCCGTTCCACCAGTCCGGACACCTACCAGCGCCCCACCAGCCTGGCGCAAGAATCCGACCTACTCGCCACCAGCAAGGAGGCCGAACATGTCTGACCGCAAGGCCATTATCCCTGTTGCCGCCGCCAGTTCTTCTTCATCCCAGCAGAAAACGCCATCAACTCCCAGGCAGTCTATCAGCAACGTTACTTGCCACAAGTGTTCAGGCCGTGGCCACTACATGCGTGACTGTCCCAACATCCAGAAGGTATTATTGGGCCAAGATGGTGAGTACATATCAGAATCCGATGAAGAGGAACCAACCGTTGACCCTACAAAGGAGTTAACTGACAGCACTCCGTCAGAACCTGTGGAGCAGTTCGAATTTCTTGAAGAAGATCCATCTCAGAACTTGGTTACTCGCACTCTGACTACAGCTGTTGTCCCGGACACGTCCCAGAGGACAAACATCTTCCATGCCCGCACAAAGGTAAATGGAAAGTTATGTGTTCTGATTATTGATGGAGGGAGTTGTACTAATGTTGCTAGTGAGTATATGGTTGATAAGTTGCGCCTCCTGTCATCAATCATCCCCGTCGTTATCGGTTTCAATGGCTCGACAGCTCAGAA